>JARCZZ010032781.1:0-28848 GCA_030323915.1 Brotogeris chrysoptera
TGTGAGACAGTGTCAAATGCTTTGCACAAGTCCAGGTAGATGACATCAGCTGCTCTACCGCTGGTCATCAGTTGCATAGCCACATCGTAGAAGGCCACCAAATTGGTCAGGCAGTGAAGCCATGCTATCTGTCATCAACCACCTTGTTGTTTTTCATGTGCCTTAACATTCCTTCTGAATCATGCCAAGGTAGACTTGTTCTCCGTACATAGAGAGTTCCATGTTTCAAATTAAATTCCTGCAAGAAAGCATGCATGTATTTCCTCTTTTTCATATGAAGCTTATTATTTAGTCACTGTTGAAGCAGTTTTGCATCCTTCTCCATACCAAGAGCAGGTTTTTTTCCTTTACTGCTATTAATTTACCCCTGTATAACTGTACCCTGTTGAACTATTTCCTTGCCTAAGCAACCTCTAAATGTTCACACTGTTGGATCAGTGCACAGTTAGTAAGTATGGTCAGAGTAAGTAAGAGTATTAGTAAGTAGTTGACTCTCCAGTGGATAAATGGTTTGGTTTCCACAATAAAAGAGGGATTTCAGTACATCACAATATTTTATATTTTGACAGGGCCATCTGAACTGCCTAATTCCTACCGTAATTCATAAATTGCACATAGATAAATAGAAAAGTGTTATCTTGTGCCACCTGCAAAGTTGAAACTCATTTTTCCCAGATAAAAATAGGTATAAATGTATGTTATACATATAAGAATCACACCCACTTACTGGAGATTGATGGGCATGATAAAGACTTCCCATTTCAAATTGCACTTTGAGAACTATCAGTTAATTTTTAACAAATTTAATCTAAGACCTTTTACCTTGTAGTGTCCTAGTTTCTTAATTAAAATGCCATATGGTACCAGGTGAAATGTTTAGTGGAAGAAATCTAAATCTCCTGTGTTGTTATCTTGCCCTTATTAATCAAATGTGTGGTCCAACAGCTGTTGAGCATCCTCTGTACAATACTTCTACATTTCATCATGGCAAAATACCTTCCTGCAGGCTTGAAATAACTACGGGAGTCAGAGTTTAGAGTGAATCTTCTGGGTTTGTACACAACATCTATTTCTGTTCTGACTTTCTATGCATGTTTAATAAACCTTGTGCAAGTGTCCAGCCAAGGTGGGTGTAATCCATCTGTAGAGAATTCATACAAATCTGCCAGTCACTTGGGAAACAGCCTCAAGATGACTCCACTAGCAACATTTGGCAGAGATCTGTAGTTTGGAAGAAGCACAAGTTCATGACTCCTTTTTTTCCCCATGAAATACTGTACAGCATGCTGACTTAGTATAGATGAATGCTTACGCACACCTCCACAGCTGGGGTATGAGCAGCTGATTTAATGAATTGTTTTAATTAGTTCAGGTTCTGTGGACTTGACTATATATCTAGACCACGTTTCATGTCATCCAGCAAAGACGTAATGCCAGAGTTCAGGTCCAACTTCACTTTCATAGAAATCTACCTTCAGTTCCAAATTAAATACCAAATTGTTGACTCCCTTCTGTGAGTTTCTCTCTAGGCTGTGGATATTTAGAGTGCCTTTCCTTTTTTTTTTTTTTTTTGAATGCCTGCATCTTAGAGAGACCCCAAAGTACCCTCGTTTTTCCAGGTTCCCTCCCTTTTCCTTCTCCCTGTTCCCCCTTCCCAACCTTTCTGCCAAGCAGATACCCCAGGAGCATGGGCTGTGGTCTCCACCAGAGGGAGCTAGGGATAAACTGGTTCCCCCCCACAGCAGCCCTCCCCTAGGACAGGGCTACTGAGCAAGTCCTTCACCCAACTGCCCATGCTTCCTTTGAGAATCTGGTTATTGCGCTTGTAGGGAAGACAAAGCCTGAAAACCAGCTGGCCCAAGAATATACACTGTTGGATCAAACATTAACAAATAAGGACAGTAAGTCTTCCAGAATTTTTCTTGGCTGTATCTCCCATTGCTTCTCTTTGTAACTTTGTAGAGCTTTGCCTCATCATTTAACCTATTTTTGAAGTAATTTGAATTATTGTCCTCTCTCTTTCAGTTACTCCTCTGAAATGCCATCAAGTTGTGATGGTCTGAGGACAACCATTTGCCACAGGGTGAGATGACATTCATCGCATACAGACGGATTAAGAGGAACTCGGTCGGTACCTGCCCTTCGGATAGTATCATCCTTGTTTCCGAGGTTATAAACTCTTTCAGCTGTAAAGCAGAAGTTACAATTTTAAGGTGTTTGTTGAGCCAGTTTATCCTGCTGCCCACAGGTCATGCTTTTATACTCAAAGAGAAGTGGCTGTGGGCTGTTATTTCTCTGTGTAGCTCCTGTCCATCATCACTGATATCGGAGCATGAACACTGAGAAACTTGAGCCTATTTTAGTGAAGCATTTGCTTCCTGCTCTGTATTCCCCAGCAGGTGGAAAACTACAGATCCAGCTTTCTTGGAGAAAACATGCAACATCAAGCAGCAGTTTTGCATACTAAAGGCCCATAAATTTTGCAAATGACTGGCTGCCTGAACTTGGCTTTACAGGTCACTAAATAAAGATACAAGATAATGTGTGAGGACCCACCTGAAACACAAGTGCATTGTGAATGCATCTGTTTTCTGGTTTTGGGTATGGTGGTGCATTTGTTGCCTTCTATATGTGAAGAAAAAGAAGAAAACTGCATCTGTTTACATGTGTGTACTCAGAATTTGTAAGAAACCCAGATGTTAAGCCACTTGCATATCCCTGCATAAATAAATAAAAAAAAAGGGCAAGGTTTCTGAATTTGGGATGCCTTTTTAGTGCAAATCCTCGAAGGATTTTTCTTTCCTGAGTCTAAAGCACATTTTCTCTTGGAAAAAAGAAAAATCAACATGCACCGTAAATGACAACTTGTTATGGATGTAAATATTAATTATACATTGAAATTCTGGAACTGTTTTTACTAGAGGCTTGTTAGCTTGTTAATTATCATAATTATCATACAAGGGGAAAGGGAAGAGAGAGAGGGAGACAGATTAGTGCTGGTAATTTGCCTCGTCCTTTCTGTGCTGTTGCCTTTTCATTTTTATTTTTATTTTTTTTCATTTTGGAAAAATTAATTCTGTGAAATTATCACTGGGGTGCTGCATGCTCCAGGACACATGTGTATGATGCAGCACTGTGCTGGCAGCGTGCAGGCTTAATTCAGGCTTGGCACCTTTCCTGTCCTTCTCTTCCTTGCCATGTTTGAGTCTGCCACTCTTGTGCAATGCCATACCATGCACTGTTCTTCCCTCAGAATAAAACAGAAGTAAAAATTGGGACAGACACACAGTGCTCTTGAATTCTCAGGCAAATATGGGCTGACAGAGGAATAAAGGAAAATGGTGGTGTTTTAATTACAACAGAATAAAGGAGAATTACCCCTGGGAGGCAGTGAGCTTTTAGTGTACACCACTGGGAACCACAGCCACCCTTAGTGGTTTGGAATGGTCTTGGGGCAAAATTCCTCGTCTTGCTAACCTTAATGCACCTTGTTTCCTCTGCTTGCACCTATATGGGTGGGGAAAAAACAGAAAGGAAAACAAAAGTTCCTTATAATCTTTGCTCATAGAAGAGTTTTAATTAACTCTGAGGTAGAAAACAAAAAGTGGGCTTAAATGTCTATGTTTCAAAATGCGAAAATTTGCCTTTCAGGTTATCTGAGGTTCCGTGCTTCCTTCTGGGTTGCTGAGGATATTCAGGAAAGATCTGGAAAAAAGTGGCTGTGAATCCACCGAATCTGCAAAGAATACAGAATTAGTCAAATTCTGAACAGTCTGTGAGAAACATCAGAGGCACCTAATCCAACGAGATGAATGGGTGACATGGTGTCAGGCAAGGTTCAGCTGTGTTCAGACAAAGTGTTGCACACTGAAGGGGAGAAAAAAATGGATGCGCTCATATGCCTTACAGAGCTCTCAATTACCTGCAGTGGCTTGGGAAAGGCAGCTGAGTGTCACTGTGAACAGCTCAGTGATCGTTTGGATGCAGAGCACAGCTCTAATTTATTGATCAGGCAAGACATTAGACTGTGAAAGGAACAGGATGGGTAATAATGTGTAAAATGCAAGCAATTAATAATGTAAGTCAATGATGTATTCACACTTAGAATAACATATGCAGGACTGGTCACCCAGCACTCCCAAGTTCGGAAGCAGCCTTCACCAAAGAAAGTTCAAAGAGTTCAGAGAAAGGTGACAGGAATGGAAAAAGATGTGTAAAATTTCCCACATGAAAAAAGACCGAAAAGATTGGATGTTGCCTTTAAAAAAAAGATGAAAAAGAGGGGATATGGTATAAATATTGTAAAGGTAGGTTGTCACATACAGATTGCAGGTAGAAAGCCTATTTGGCCTGTGTTCCAATTCAGGAGCAAGAGTAGAGTGAGTGAATTGAAAAAGTAGCGATTTCAGAGCCGATTAAGAACAGAAAAAGTTGTGCACACTTATCATTGGCTTTGATGCCACCAGACGTCAGTTGCTAAGCCTGTAGCAGCAAGTGGTTTGTCATGTGGAGTGAATGTCAAGTGGGCTTGTGGAGTGAATGGCTGGTGCTGGGGACCTGCCACCCATGCTATTGTACCCTCAGGGGTTTTGCGCTGCACTGATCCCACAGCCCATCAGCAGCAACTTGTCAGTGGCACTCCTCAAGTGCATACTGTGGGTTATTTTCATCCAGTAAACGCATTAGATGATAGAAATGAACACTCCGCACTGTGAGCCAAAGTCTGGCACATGGAGACCAGGGGAGAAATGATTCAAAAGCACGCCTCAGACCCATACTCTATGTAGATGTATTATTAGAGCCCAAGAACATACTAAGATGCAATGTAAGGCTTGACAATTATACTGTAAAAAGAATGTAAGAATTATATTGAAGAAAATTGGAAGCTGATACTTGTTTCTTTTTACTTTGTTTATCTTTAGGCTTTGAGGATTTTTTCCAAAAACTGAGGATGTAATATTTTAGGTTAAGGACCATCAAAGACAGAGGCCTCTGATGTCTCTTCATAGCCAGTCAATTGTGGCATGAAATGAAATATTCAGGAGTGGTTAATATAAACTATTTGATAAACTTGTGCATGCTTAACATGCATTTATTTATCTAACTTTCTAGGGTGTTTCTTGTGCTGCTGTTTCTTTGCTGCTCTTGTCCACAGTGCAGACTCTGGAGTAGCCTTTGAAATTGCAGCAGTCGTATGTTACACCAAATCCAATAGATTAATTGTTTTAAAAAACATTTGAGAGGGAGCAATGCCATGTATTGAATACCCACAGCACAACGGGCACCTTGTTATCTGCACGGAAGGTGGCTCTGACACATTTGGAGACAGGTGCAATGATAACTCTTCCAGCCTTAGGCTTACTTAACTGGAGGTAGGCATTGCTATTGTCAATGGTATCTATTCATTCCCTAGTTAGGTTTTGCCTAAATAATACTCTGAACTATCTACGAACTCTCAGCTATCAACCAGTAAATGAGACCAAGGAAAGACAAGAAGTGTCTCAGCAATAATAATCAAGGCAACACAATAGTTCAGTTAACAAGAAGTCTTTTTGGAGGTTTTAGACCTGTTTTCGGACTCCACCAAGAAATGAAAGTTTTCCACTTTCTGAAGAGGGCCTGCGACCTCCTCCATTGGGCAGTGTTGTGGCAACAAGGGACAGAGATGGGACGTGGCTGTGCCCAAGCTTCTAGGTGGTAGTGAGCCCAACAGTGTGCCAGTGCTTTGCGGCAGCAAGGGGGGCATTTTCCTTTATGCATGTCCCAGTGCATACGCAGGCACTGAGCTTGGCCGTAGCGGTGTGTGACTCTATTACCAGTGTAAATAACAGAAACTGAACCAGGCCGGTTAGCTGCAAGGTCAGGGAGGACAAGTGAAGACCACTGGACTGTACGTTCCCCAGTGGGTGTCAGCGGTTCCCCCGCAGCCGCTTCCTGCATCCGGCGCACCCTGACAAAAGGTCTTGGGAAATTGCCCTGTGGAGACCACGGTGCGACATCTGGAAGATGCACCTATCTCTGGAAGAGAGTAGCTCTGCTATAATTATTCATGTCTGATAATTAACCAGGATGTAATTAGATATAATCATCCTGACAACAGTGTGCACCTTTTTCAACAGACAAGGAGGAGACCTTGTTGTCCACCTGTGTCTGATCAAAAGGGATAATAGAGGAGCAAGCCATTAGCGTGCACATGGTAAGAGAGCTGGGCCAGTGCTCCCATTGAAGGCCTGATAAGTGATACAGCCAGCATGGGAGAAAATAATTAATTCATGATATTTTTTAAACTGTCTTTGCCATCATGATCTCAGTTGTCAGTGGCCAACCTGTTTGAACAATGCTGCATTAAAATATATATAAACAAAAAAAACAAACAAAAGGCCAGAGCAGCTAAAAAAGAGAAACGTTTTCCACACTATCAGCAGGATTCAGTGAAATTATTGCATCCCTTTGTTGCAGCAAACAACACAGGAACAGCTGAAATGCTTTGTATCCATCTGTGCATGGCATCTACCCAAAACCTGCTTAACACAAATGTGCCATTGCCCATGACAAGGACCCTGTCCTCTGCTCACCCAGGAAGACCAGGGTCATGCATGGAAATTCCCAGCCCATGGAAGGAAGGCTTAAAAGTGTGGTCTGGGAGTGCCTGGTGCCTGCCTGAGACTTCCTTCGAGGGGCAGCTGAGATTCCTTTGCTTTAGCCCCAGGGTAGCTGCACATAGAAAAGAGCAGCAGTGGGTCTGTGGAGCTGTGTCAAGGATGCCTCAATACCCAGAGAGGCATTATTGAATTGCCAGGAGCAGCTGCTTTCCCACGTGCCATCACCATCAGTGGCAGCCCTCTGCCCCTACCTACTGCTGCGGCTGTGCCATCTCCCCCAGGGCAGAAACACGAGGCTTGCCTCTTTCCCAATGGATGTTGTTCCTCCAGCTTCACTGGAGGGCAAAGCAGGGCACTTGTGGTTGAGACATTTTATAGGGTTTCTCTCAGCGGGTCCTGCTGCCAGCCGGCTCACCGAGGATCATGCCATGCATCCACAGGGTCCTGGAGAAAAACCATTTCCTAAAGGCAGACGTGCATGCACTGCGCTGTGCTGGACCACAGGCAAAAAAATCATACCAGAATGGACCCTTTTGTAGGAGGAGATGGACCAGATCCAACCCCTAAATGCCTCTGAAGTTACTTCCTAGATGTAAAGCCTGAAGTGGACTCTGAACTTTACACAGGGTGAAAGCAACATTTCTGGCCTTCTGCTTTAGGTCTTAGATTTTCCTTGTGAGCGCTGTGTGTAACACAGGTTTTGCCCTCAGCAGCTTTGAATGGTCTTTCCGGATGCCAAAATGCCACTAGTTAGTACCTGAACTAAGCTTTCTAAAAACCAAGGTCTCCTAAAACAGAAACTTTATCATATGCTTTACACTAGAAATAACTAGAACTTATTACATTGCAGCAGAAAGTGCTGCTAATTGCCTTTGTGGTATATTCTGTGCTACGTGCTCATAGACCTCCACAAAAAAAGCCATGCTGGAGTCAGTCAGGACACTGATATAATTGACATCGGGAGACAAAGAAGTCTAGCCACAAGTTAGTCTTTGTCTAAATTACTCAGTCACTGCACTGTAATTCTTTTTACGCTCCCTGCAGTGAATACACGTCTTAGTCAGGCTCAGTGATGATACCTGCACCTGCCCATGCTTGATTCACTGTGTAGAGGACAAGATCTGGGTAACCACCAGCTTCCCCCATCTGTTCAGGATGGCACCAAGACAAGCTGTCTACGGTCAGGCATCTGCCTTTTGATCAGGTAGCTCAAGGTACTCTGTCTTCCTGCATTCCCCTTTGACACAAATCTGTCTTTCTTTTTCTCATGTACTTATTTCATATTTATTTTTCTGTTTCCTCTCGATTTGCTGGTTTTTGTTCATGGGCAAATCACATTTTTATAAACTCAAAGCAGATGTGTTGTTTTGTTGTTGAAATCTTGAAAACATTTGAAGAGACTATAAATTAGATTTTATTAATTATAGCTGAAGGTCCCTTACTCCTGTGGTTTTCTAGATTCACCTGCCTCTTTCCAAGCCACCACCTCACCTTTCCTGTCTGTCTGTGGGACTCTTAACATGTACAAGTGTGGAAATGCTGCACGCAAGTACCTGCTGGAAGGACTCTCATCACATTAAGCAGAAACGTCTCTACTGGCACAATCAAAGTTTAAAATGTTGCATTTTGTCGATATTTCCCCGCATTTTACTGTGTTTTGGCAATCAGTGCTGCATCCATGGAAAGTGGGTACTGGAGCAGCGTGGGTACAGTTGAAGTCCAGGTACTTTAAAATGCCATGAACAAGTGTTTTGGCAGGTTTTCTGATGTTCTTTGAGTCAATACTTAGGAGATTGGTTCAAGTCTTTCTATCACTGCTGTGGAGGCAGCTTTGTGTGATGGGAGCAAGGCAGCTGAGCCAGAGTGAAAAGCTGGGCTGTGCATGCTGAGTGCACTGGAGCAGCCACCCTGCTGTGCTGAGACCCTCACTGCTCCCTGTTCCCTCTTCCTGTCTGCCTGCTGCTGGAGCCCTTCCCAGCTCTTTGGGGCAGTGAGACTCGCACTCCATGGCTCCATACATAACAGCACTAAAGGGGCCTGTAGGAGCTGTTTAAAGGCAAACCTCAGCTTCTTTCCTTCCAGAAGCACCAAATGGACCAGCCCAGCCTTGTCTGGTAGGTCTTGTGCTTACCAGTCTCCAGATACGATGCTTCACCATGGATCAGATGCTCATAACATTTTATACTTGTAAGACGTCCTTGCAGAAGCATAACCCAGCGGTTGCAGCTTTGCAGCACTTTGGTCAGAGCACTGGAGGGGAGAGTCATTTCCACCATTACCTCAGGCATTATACGGATGCCTGCTGAAGCAGGGAAGAAAGTGAGGCCAAGGGGAGCCAGCTCAATTAGAGCAGCACCCTGGAAAGGGTGTTTGAGCTGGGTCCTCCGTACCGCCCACCGGGATGGTGCAGATGTGCGAGCGGTGAGTGACAGGCAGAGGAGATGCGACCTGACTACATTCAAAACCCTTCCCTGAGATTTCCCTGCTTCCTTTTTCCCTTTCTCCCCTTTCACCACGTGAAACGCGTGGTGGGCTGTATATGCAAACACTGACAGATGGTGACACTCAGCTCCAGCTCAGGCAGATTAGAAAGGGAACTCAGTGTTCAAGGGACCAATTACCACTCTGTCCCCTCGGGGAAGAGCATATCAGATGTTTACTGGGGGTTAATAATAAATGAATTGAAAAAAAAATTGCTCTTCGAACACCATATTCTGTGTATTCATGTCAGCAGGTTGTAATTAGCTAATTAAATGCTTGGACTGACAGAACGGCCCCAGTGGGGGTTGCAACATTGCAGACCGCTCCTGAAATATGAGCAGGAAACATCTTGGAATATGCAGGCAGGAGAACAGTTAACACCTCACATTTAATGGGACACTTCTTCCTGCAAAGGTTACTGGGAGAGCTGGGAGGAGGACTTGGATAAGTCCTGCGTCTGCAGAGCTTGATGCCAAAAAAGCTGTGGACAGAGTGAAGGGGGCACGCAAGATAAGGAAGCAAGTGGTCACAGGCTCTGGGCAGCAAGCAGCCATGGAAGGAAAAGTAGGATAAAGCTTTTTAAACAAGTATACAGTTCAAAATGAATATCAACTACCTGATAACTCCCGGCTCTTCCTTAAAAGGATAAATTGCTCTGTGGTGGTGAGAGAGCTACCAGGAGGCACAATCTACTATAAATATAGGTGTCCAACCATGTATGATTAGTTTGAGTCATCAAAACCAAAGCTACACTTAAGGAACATGAAAGGCCCACCTTTAACCTCCCGAAGCAGAGGAAATGAGAAAGGCGCATTCAACCTCTTGGCTGCCGTTAGGATATTAGCTCATGCCGTACGCCTCTGCCCTCACTGCTGGCCTTTGGAGATGAGAGTGTTTTGTACCACTGGCATGTCACCACTGCTTGTTTGCTTTCCTGGCTCCTTAGTAGCAGCGGGGTTGGGTTCATGAACAGCAAGGCACCTGGCACACTATACAAAATAGGGGAGGAAAATCCATGCCAAATTACAGCACAAATAATGTGTCTGCCTGGTATGTATCAAAGGAGGCGTTTGCAGCACTGGCAGTGAAAATGATTGTGTGTCAGGATTTTTCAAGCTCTAGGTTTCTTTGGTCCCACTTTCTAGACACTCTGCATTGCAAGTAAAAAAGCCAACTTACAAGGAAGCAGCCTGGAAGTGTGCAAAGAGCAGGAATCTGAGCTCACCCTCAGCGGCTGCCTTTTGATTGTGCAAAACGACCTGTAGCATTGTGTGCTTGGACCTGCAGCCTGCCAGAATGCTGTAGACATGTTAAGTTGGTGCACATCCACCCTACGGTCCTGGGTGGGGTGGAGAGATGATGCAAAGGGAGTTTGCCATCTTCCTTTCCCTCCCCAGCCCCGTTCTGCTCCCAGCACAGCTTGGTTGGATGAGAAGAACTCCTGAAGTTTCGAGCAAGGTTTTCTCAGAGGTGAAAGGCCGTGTGGATGAAAGGGCTGAGAAACATACAAAAGATGCATCCAAAATGTAAACATGAGATAACTACAGAGCATGAGAAATCAGAGGGAAAATACTGCCACTTTACACCTTTCATTCATTACTGCATCAGAATTTCAGGGTACACAAGGCTGTTCATCTGAAAAGCATTTTTGGATGTGCATTAGAACATATACCAAGGCAGATGAAGAGCCAGCAGACTGGGGTTGCATGCTTGGTGATGGTGTGTGCAGGACTCGAAGAGGACCTCACTCTGCCAAACGCCATGTGTACAAGGGGTTGCCTGCTGTAGATAGGAGGTGTCATCTGACTTCCGAAATCAGGAATGCTCTGGTGAACTCAGGAGGTCTAACCAAACGTTTCTTTGTTGCAGCTGTGATGTTTTCCTCATGCCCCTGTTAATGCTCTGTGTTCTGTGCTGTAAACATGCCCACCCAAAGAGCCAGAGAGACGATGGACTGTGATACATTGCTGTCAGACTGGAATGTATGTTTGCCCTATGAAAGCTTGTTGATCTTCCCCTTTTCCCCCCTCCCCAAATGCTTATTATGCCTGCAAAACAAAATCACCGCTGTCCCTGTCCCGGGCCCTCCTTAGGGGTGTCCACCCAGCATCAGGGGTCAGTTTGGTAGGGCAGCTGCAAGAATAACCAGTTTTCTTTTTCTCCTGCCCCTGCATGTGAGGAAATAAGGTAGGTTACTTTGCCCATGATTAATTTTTTTAAGTCTTTCCCTTTGATGAGCCAGCTTCACAAAACTGCAGTCATTCAGACTCCTTTAAGGGCTTTCTAGCACTGACTTGTTGGGCAGATTATGGAAATAGCCTCTTTCATAGTATTTTGGCCAGCTGGGACAAATTCAGCTGTCTTTTCTAGGCCAGCAAGCTCATGGGTGGCAGAATGGGTGTAATTCAATCAAGTGGTGGCAAAAGCTCCACAACTGAAGGCTGCGTGTGGGGTGTCTCTTCCATGTCAAGCAAAGCTTCATCCATGGGCCTTTGATGATGGATGCTCAGAGGCAATGGGGTTTGAGCAAGAGGCTCCTTCATGGAGGTGCCCATATGAAGCCCTGGTAGGGCAGATGTGGGTTTGTAATAATCTTCCCAGGCTTTCTCTGCCATTACTCAAAGCCTGGGGAAAAGCATCTGTCCAGAGCTGCCTCTAAGCGTGCCCTGCCTGAGGTGTGCAGCAACTCTACAGCTGCACAGGCCTGGCAGGATTCTCTGGTCCCCCCGTAAAGCTAACAGACCTGAAACGTGTGACATGAGGGCAACTAGTCACCCATCTGGTGACTGCTTTATGAATGGCTCATGAAGTGTCTCTACCAGAATAACAGAGCTGGCTGTCGGGTTTCAGTTCCCTGTGTACTCAGTCAGAACAACCCTTTGCACCTTCCGCTGCAGGAGTTCGGGGTAAATGTTTGAAATCCTCCTGGAGGATCCTTACACCATAAGGACAAGTGATGAGCAGGGAATAGACAGCCTCAACTGCCTACGTGGCTGCCCACCCCCTGCCCATCACCCATTGCCACGCTCAAACCTGCTGAGATACCCTGCGATGACGTCCTTTGGTTTCTGACTTCCTCTGGGCTAGGTTTGTTTTTCTGAATGAGTAGCACTGTTCTCACATACTTATGGACTCAGGACCTCAAGCAGCACTTTGCAAAACTTTTTTAGACTCACACTTCCTCCCACAAACACACTATGCCTACTTCTATACCTGCTCCAATGAGGCAACCAACGCCTAAAATTCAGCATTCTGCTAAGAGCTTTCCTAGACCCTGGCCATATAGCTTGACTCTTTGCAGAAATGATTTATAGGTACAGGTATACATTGCCATGGTTGGGATTAAAAGGAGCAAGATATTTTCTATGCAAATATGCAGCAGTGAATATGCTGCTTATCACACCCACTGAGCCCAGCTCCTGTTGCCTGTGAGGATAGAAGGAAAGCATGCAGCACCCCCCATGGCCAAGGAAGCCCTGGTGAAACTGCTGGCTCCTTGTTACTGAGCTGTGAGTAGCTAGTACAATCCTGCTCAACCATAATATTCCAGAACTGAGTCATCCGACTACATCAACTATGGTTGTAATTGCCATAACAAATAACCACATATATTTATTATTTACCAGCACATGCCTTATTGATGTTCATTACAAGCTGTTAATGAGGTCCCTGTTTTAATGACAGCCATGCAGCTAAGAAGAAGGATCCTGTCCTTTGCCAACGGATTTGATTTCTTCACTGACTTTTGGGCAGCAACATATCCTGTCCACAGATGATAAGCAGCAGGATTATGGGGTCTGCTTTAAGCACATCTGCTGGAACCTCATTTTAGCAGGGTACAAGGAAATGGGAGGCTGTGTGGGGGCCAGTGGCCAAGGAGGAGGTGAAGGGGCAAAAGGTGCCACCCATGGACATGTCAAAGAGTGACCTGCCCCACACAGAGTGATGCTCACGCAGCAGCCCCCCAGCCTGTATGGGGGGAATGCGAGTGGCATGCTGCCCGTCAGTGCCAGCCATGGGGTTGTCTGGGGTACCACTGGCTGCCCCACACAGGACCCGCAGAGGCAGCACTCAGCTGTGGCTTGTGATTTGTAGATTGTTTTGGAGAAACACATATCTCCCCTACCACCAGTGTACCACACAGATGCAGCCATGTGGGGCATGGGTCCCAGCTGCCTGATGAGGTGATGCTGGGAAGCCAGTC
Source organism: Brotogeris chrysoptera (assembly GCA_030323915.1). Lineage (NCBI taxonomy): Eukaryota > Metazoa > Chordata > Aves > Psittaciformes > Psittacidae > Brotogeris > Brotogeris chrysoptera. The sequence goes on from JARCZZ010032781.1 coordinate 13,288, forward strand.
TCTTGTGCTCATCCAGGCTGCATCAGAGGGATGCCCTCAGGGCCCCACTTGCTGGCAGGACGCTTTCCAACACAAACTGGAGGCTTTAAGCAAGCCAACAGAAATTCTTGGCAAAACTTTGAGTGAACCCAGATGGGCAGTTGCGGTGGCTGAGCCTGTGCTGTGGGTGCAGTCCTGCACTCACCCGCTCCCCTGTGCCAGCATTGCAGCTGCTTTACCTACCCACATGCCCCATCCATGGGCAAGCGATGCAGGGGCCCTGGGCCACCCTGCTCCCACCTCTCATCCCCAAAGTGGGGAAAGGAGGCATCCCACTTATACATTCCTTTCACTGCTTTCCTGCCCAGGCTTGCCTCCCCAGGGTGCTGCTAAGAGATAGGGTGCAGGATGAGACCATGCTTGGTGCAGGCACAGGGTGGGTGGCAGAGGCTTTGCTGGGCTCATCCCGTCCCTCTCTCTTGTCCCTCTGTCAGGAAGACCAGACGACAGATGCAAGGCAGGCACCAAGAGTGGAGGCCCACATTATTTTGGCCTTGGGCACTTTAGGAGCGGTGGCCGCCCGCCCGTGAGAGTCACCCAGCTTTTGGCCAGATCCCCAATGGCTTTGCACATTCCTTTTCTTTCCTTGAATGAATGGTCTAATCTGGCTGGAGGGCATTGCAAGGCCCAATAGCCAGTTTGCTGCACCTGCTCATCAGGGATTGAAACACCTGCCGGTCGGGGCTTAGCATTTAAGTGCTGCTATTTGAAGACAAATCTTGTCTTTTGTTTCTGCCTGAGCCTCCTCCCAGATCCCCCTCCCCTTAAAAAAAAAACACACACAGAAAAGAGAAAAATGTTGTGCTGGGTGGTTTTTCTTGGACGGGGCTCCTTTTTCCTCTCATTTCCCACAGAAGCAACCCTTGTTTTCCATGTTAGGTGCATCGTTGGGAAATGTTACTCACACAGGCAAAGAGAAGCATGAGCACTTTCATTTTGCTCACAGCTGCTTAAAAGGTCTGCGCTGATGTTAAAACATGTGAGTGTTGGGTGGTTACACTGTGAAGCGCTGCTGTATTGTCCTGGTACAGGCAACAAATGCTATGCGTGCAATATACTGATGCTTTTAATTAGAACAGATGTTCTGCTTCTACACAGCCTCCTACCTATATTTGACCTTTAAATGTTTTCAGGTTGTTTTCTTGTGACAACAAACAAATATTATTGAGTCAATAGTTAATGTGATATTTACTTAATGGGGAAATAGAAGGAAGTTGTATCATTTGTGCCAGTAATTTAGGAAGTAAAGAAAACAGATTTTGTACAAGCAATGTGATTTCTTTTCGGGTTTTTTAGTGAATTTGTGCTTGTGGGTGACTAAGGCACCTGGGCCGTGTAAGAAAGCCTTGGGTTTTCAAAATTTGTTAATGAAGAGGCTAAAAAGATATAAAATGCCCTAAAAGGTTTGGACAGGAACGAGAAGATACATCTCCAAAGTTAATAGAAAGCGAAAGGTATGTTAGTATTGGCTCTCAAAGGATGTGCTCTTGAACCAAGTTCTTTAACGCTTTTATCAGTGATCTGAAAGAAAACTAAATGCCCTGTTGCCTACGAAGATTGGCAGAGAACAAAGTTTGTTAGGGAGGAAAGTAAGGAGCAGCAGGTTTCAGGGAAGGGAACAGGGCAGAGCAACAAGCCTGAGTACAAAATGGGGAAACGTGTCTATCTCCAGTGTAACAGAAAGGGCTCCCCACCCTGCCCAAGAACCTACCCAGGGAAAGGAAACCTGGAAATGCATCAGCCCTCAGTCTGCCGAAGTCTAACAAAATCTAGAAGCAAGAAGCTGAAATTAGGCAGATGAAAGCTACAGGGTAGGTTTGTAACAGGGGATAATGAACAGCTGGAATTACTGAGTGACAGATTCCCTATTACTGGACACTTTCAAATCACATCTGAATTTCCCCATACAATCACCCACTCCCCCCAAAAAGAGATGCTTTACTTGAATCAGAGGACTTTTACATGCTGTATTACCAGGAAAATCAGGCAGGATGACCACCGTGGTGCTGGCTTTACAACTTATGAGTACATTGATTACAATTTAAACAGGAGCCAAACCCATGAAAATCTCTAGCTTATTTCAGTTTCATTTATCAAGAAATATTTGTGGGATAGTTCGAAGGTGTTTCTGGGGCAATTGTAACCTCATGTTGAAAGAATAAGGAGAGAATTTATGTCCAAAATAAGCAGAGGCTTGTTCATTCAGTGATAATCAGCCTAAAAAGTTCTATACATTGGGGGCAAAATAATCAAATAGGGTTTTTTTGAGAACAGTTCCTGGTAAAAGAAGAGCAGGAGATCCTGTGTTTGCCCATAAGCCAAACTTGCTTTAGGGCACAGATTGACTGCTAGGAGGTTTAAGAATAAATTCCTTCTGCAGGTAGCTTAGAAAGGGTGATATGTGCTCCATTAATGCCTTGAGAGGCAGGAGAAGCCCACTTCAGTGTGCTGGGAGCTTAACCTAAGCTTTCTTCATGAAAGACACCAGGAGTTTTATTAAGAATTTCAGTCAGCTGAGTCCTCATACAGTTTTATGTAGTGATACCATTGATTGCTTTGTCATCCTGCTATTTTTCATGGCTAAAGGATGATGGACTGCCCACTGGGAGCAAGGTTTGGGTTGGAGCTTTCTGTTGTTGTCTTTGCCTGGAGCATCTAGCAGGAGGCCGCTGTCAGAGGTAAGATGTTGGCTCTGATGTGATCTGGCACAGGCTTCACTGCTACGAATTCCCTTGGTAGTTGCCTCTCAGAGGCTATACCAGCAAAAACATAAAACAAGATACAGATCAGAGACAACTCTACTTACATGTCCTTAGCAGTACAGAGGGAATATCTTCATTATTTTTGCCTCTGAGAATAATCATACAGGGCTGTTGTCCTTTCCAATTGCCCGTGAATTTAAAATAGTACCGTCTCATAGAAAATAATTCAAAGGAAAAGAAGTTTTGTGTTGTTCTACCTAGAAGTGCCTGTGTCTTTGTCCTCCACATGATGCAACTCTCCCCTTTACAGCAACACAGCACTAGGTTGTGTTCTACATACGTACAACTCCCAGAACAGCCCATAGCACCAGACTGGCACCTCACCAACACCAGCACGAATTTCCAGTGTTACTCAGGTGTGAATTTGAGTTACAATTTATTTACTACAGTGTGAGCCTCAGACCAGGTTAATTCTCAATTAACAGCTAAAAAAAAACCCCACAAGGAAAAGTCGCAGTGTCTTAGAAGCAGAAGATGCTATTCATGTAATACACCTTAGAGAGTTAATGTTTACAGTGCATTGGGTGGAAGTAAAGCCACTGCAGGTGTGTTGCTTAATGAGGTGCTAATGGGGCAGGTGCAGATAAATAGGGGACATGTGGGGTCCTAGTCCTGGGGAGGGTGATGCTGCAGCTGAAAAAGTTTTATTTGTTTTTGTTTGTGGCATTATCCTCTGATAATCAGCAGAACAGAAGGTTGTTGGCTGTAATAATAAGGAAAGAGGCCTGGATGCTGGAGGAGTGTATTGGGTAATGAAGGTTTGGGGAGGGGAGGTGACAAGGCAGAGGTTGGGGGGCCAGAGAGTTTAGGTTTGTCAAGGAATGGAAGTGAGTTATTTGTAGGGATCTTGAAAATAATGCAAGGCTTGCAGGTAGAGCTGTTTGGCTGTTGGAAGATGTTTTGGGGATGTGCAATGACAACATTCTACACAGAGATATCTGTAATGACAACATTCTAGACAGAGACATCTGTAATGCCAAATTAACTGGTGTTTCTTTCCTGTAATGTAAAAGTGCTTAAGATAAGAGAAACACAGTAGAAAAGAGCATGTGCTTAGAAAATGGGAGAAGAAAGGGACATTCTCCCTGAAGCTTTCAAATAATGTGCTCTTTCCATAGCTAGAGGAGAGTCCCTATAATATTCTCTCCTTAACTATGTACTTCTTGAAGTTCTGTACTTATTAGAGGAGAAGGCTATTGGCAAGAAAAGATGAGTGAGTGGACTGTGACAGAGTCTGTTACAATGGGTGCTCCAGGAGGGAGAGATGAATACAAGCACTGTCAAGTACAAAGCTTTTCTGTGCTTTGCATTGGAGCAATCCCATTCGCATCCATGCTTCCTTGCTAGAAGGATCACTGGTGGACTCCGGTGGCTTTTTTGGTTTTTTTGGCAAAAGAAGCAATGTGTAATTAGCTTTCCTCCACCATGTTCCCTGCCTGCCAAAGCAAACTTGTCAATTAAAGTCTGATGTTTAGATGCAAAAAAGATGCACATTTAATTAAATGTGAAGCTGATTTGTGAGAATAGAATGCATGGAGAAGCCACTAAAGAGCGTCACACAGAGTGTAAAGAGCAAAAAACAAATGCTTGAAGCAAAGGAACAGTGTGGATGTTGTGATTTCAAGCCACAAACATTGTAGGAGTGAAGAAAATGGTAAAGCAAGCAATTTCTGGATAGTTAAAAAAATATCTGCTAGCTGTAAATTAAGGCCTGAGAAAAAACTTCATAAAACTTGAGAGAATCGTGCTTGGGACATACGTACAGAGGAGAAAATCTGGTGGATGAGGTCCTGTGGGACTCTGTGCGTGCTGTGTATTGCTAGAGGATTCAGTTTTCAAACCTTTGTTAGTTTTACTAAACAAACACGTGTTCTTGTTAAACGTTTCTCCTGAGGTGACAGCTATTGACAGTGCATCTTCCTGAAGCATATGACAGCTATCAAACTAATAGCTGACAGTTTGCAAAGTTTCTGTTATTCTCTAGTTGCTGAAGAAGCTTGAGGGTGCAACAGGAAGCCTGGCATCAGGAGCACTTCAGCAGTTAATTTCTGCACAAAATTCATTAAGCATAGAATCTGTGCTCAGACATCAGAAGTGTTGATTCAATGGAAGCATGAGTTTGGGGCCTGCTGCTAAACAGCTATCTGGGGGGATACGTGAGCTCTGGGAAAACTGTGTGTATCAAGTCATAAAAGCTAACGCGAGGAGTCATGTTCATTTGAGCTTGTTCGCGTTTCATGCGCTTTTCATCTCCTGATACTAGAGACAGGCAATGCTGACTTGGGGAAAAGAAAAGGCTGTTCATTTCTCTACAATCTTCAAGTGTGCAACCTTAAGGCTCTGTGTAGAGGTTATTGTTGTGAAACACTTGTGTGTAGTCCAAGTGTTGCTCTGACGCAGCTTCATTAGGCTGAAATCAGTACAACATATATGCAATGGTGATGAAAATAAAGGTGATTTTCTTATTTTGGGAGAATTGTATAAAACAGCTGAAAAGTGATAAAGCTTAAAATCCTCAGAAATGAAAGAAATCATCAAGCAGTCCATGGAAAAAATTAATTTGCTAATAGAGATGTTATTGACAAAACCTAAATACTAACAACCTCTACGTTCATATACAGTTGGAGCACCCTAACAAAACCACAGTCAACAGCATTGCTGTGTGAAAATACATTTCCCTAATGTTGAGGCAAACTTGTTTTCTGAAGAAAGCAGAATGCAAAGAGTGACATTGAAACATTTTCCCTTTGGTCACATCAGCAGGAAAATGCTTTTTTTTGAGCAGAGAAACATGCTGAATCATTTAGTTAACTTACTGCCTTTTATAATCAATTGTCTAAGCTGATACAAAGCCATGTGAATTCTTCCTTTTTGTTTCTTTTCAGGCTGCAAATAAAAGCTGAAGATAAACAGCCTTTAAATCACCTCTTACTAAGCACAAACAATTACAGTAAGGTAGACAAATAACAGTGTATGTATGAAAGTAGTTTAATACATGATGAGATATATAATCTACCTGAGATGGCTGTCTCAACACCATTTTCCATGACAACAAAAAATTGTAGATTTTGTTGTTTACTAAAACGCACTACTGATGAAAACCAACAATAACCCAAATATGTGAACCCTGGCTGTTGTTTTTCATCAGTTGTTAATAACTGCCACTATTCCTGACTGCTGCTTTCTTAATCAGCAGGAAAATAAGAATCTTACGCTGAAAACCCAAACAGATTTCCTGTTTCTTTGCAGGTCTCTTTCAGAGGCGCCCACAGGAATGGGTGACTGTAAGGACCTCTGGGACCCCTGGCTCCTGGCAGGGGACGGCTTCTGCTCCACTGAGACCATGGGCTTGCCTGACCCTATGCTTAAATACTATTAAGCAGGATTTTGTCTCTCAAGCTACCCTGCTCCAATGGCGTAACCAATGACATTACCAAACCAAAGTACCTATTACACCTTCTTAATCATTATGTTTTCATAGAATTAGCAAGGTTGGAAAAGACCTTTAAGATCAAGTCCAGCCTTTACCCCAACGCTAAGGGCCTCACATACAGTTTTTGAACACTTCCAGGGACAGTGATTCCACCACTTCCCTGGGCAGCCTGTTCCAATGCCTGATCACCCTTTAGGTGAAGAAACGTTTTCTAATAACCAACCTAAACCTCCCCTGGCACAGCTTGAGGCTGTTACCTCTTGTCCTTTTCCCTCTGCATTCCTTATATCTCCTTTGCTACTTCATACTGCAGTTAATCTTGTCACACTGCCAGAGGAGATGAGGAATAGCTGATCACACTAATTAAAACAACATCCTTTTATATACTGGGGTATGTTCTCCTTATAGCCTGTTTCACTCTCCCTCCTCCCTGTCAAGGCAGACCTCTTTTCTGCCATGAAAGGCAGCCTCTTCCTGCAGCCTTTTGTGGTTTCTCAACCTCAGTTTGTTGGTCCTTCTTCTGTTATCTGCCTTCAGAGCTCAAAACCAGGCTCAGTACCCTAGCTGAGACTTCAGAAGCATCTGAAATATATATTTTCAATGGCTGTCTTAGGGCAAGTGTGTTGACCAGCTGAAGATGTGGTTTTGTTCACTTTCTGAGAAAAATGCTGTGAAGTGACCTCAGTTTGAGGTGCACTGTAACTACGACGTGTTTTCAGCAATACTACTGTTCACCTAGTCTGTGCACTTTAACTTTTTTTCTTTTCTATTTCCAACAGGCAATATGACAAGACCATTAAGGGAGAGACTCACTTTTGGATCGTATGAGCTGAAGCTAGCTGGCTCTCACCCCCTCTTATTCTCCATGTTTTGTGTCCTGATTTACAATGACACCAGTAGCAATAGCTTACCAGGGCTCTGGTGTTACTGGGAAATTCAGGGCTGCTGTACAGGAAGGGCTGTGTGCCTGGCCTGTGGCCATGGTTTCCAGCTCTTGCTGACATTCAGTGCTGCAGAAGCTGTAAGATGTGGAAAGCCTCAGCTGCCCCACAGCAGTGAAGAGGGGTGCCAGGCTTGACCCCTGCTCCCCCCTGACTTGACCCCATGTCCTGGGGCCTGAAGACTGTGTGCACAGCAGGCGCTTGGCTGGGCTGTTCCTGTAATACTTGGTTTTCTCCTCATTGTGTTGCTGTGTGATGTTTGTCTCTGTTCAAAGCCAGAGCTAAGGCATGGCCAGCCTGTTCCCACAATGGTAGCTGCATCTCCAAGTACAGAGAAGCCACTTTTCTCTCTCATACTGCACCACAGACATGATGCACTGTGGTAAAAAGCAGATATAACCACAACAGACTTTTTTTCCTGTGGTCCATAGACTAAACCACAGCTACGAGCGGTTTTGCTGCAAGTACTGCAGTTGCCAGGCAGGAGGTGATGCCGTGATGCTGTGCTTGTGCTTCTGCCACCTCACTCAAGCCTTTTGGGTACATATTGCCACACTTCCATATGTGTGCCTTGCTCCCCGTTCCTGGACATTATTCTGCCGCATCTGTGATTACTGCAGGAATTTCAGTGGCAGCTCTGCCCCACCCAGGCAGCCCTGCTGGATCAATGGCATAGTGTTTGAAGACTGGAAGGAAGCACTAGCTGCAGTTTCAGCCTGCTCAGGTATCCCGGAGGCACCCCCTCAAGTGTGCCAACAGACAAGAAGAGTTAGTGCTGAGGACCCAACCTCTACCATGCATGTTTGGCACCTCTGGGACTGCTCTCTGGTGCAAACTGAAGTGTGGTAAGCATGGACTACCACAAAATTTGCTTCAGAATTGCACTCCAGATCTGAACTGAAACACAAATATGAAAGCATCTTAGATTGGTACTATTATACATTTGCTTTTTCAAGGAGAAGAGGAAGCTCAGAGAGACAGCTGGGAAACCTGACTCATTACAGCTACCTTGCAAAGATTATTAGGTATTAGGAATGTGCTGCAACACCACCCAATAGTAAATGCACTTTAAGAAACACAGTGACCAGTCACACAGCAGGTAATGGGGAGTACTGGAGTTTTGGGCAAGTTCAGTGGAAAACAAAGCGTCCCATCTGTGGGAAAAACATGACATGGATGAACCATAGATTAAACGCCAACCTCACTGCCAGTTTCAGTCAGAAAGTGATTACAGGTTAAATCATGTATCTTGTGAATATTTTTATTTACCAGGACTATTAATGTTTTCCTGCAAAATGAATCCTAAAATGCAATTGTTGTTCTGAGTGTCAACGTCAACTATCACTTTGGGATTCATCTGCTTTCTTCAGGTCAGAAGCTTGCTCTCCCTTAAGGACTTACTTCCAAAAATAATGCAAACATCTTATATGCTTGTCTTCAGGATTAATGTGTTTGTCTGTTTGGGTGCAAGAAGCTTCTAACAAACTCAGTTCCTCAGGAAATGTCAGTGGCAAGCCTAAGATGTGGTGTTTATCCTCTCAACAGACTGACTTGCACCCAAACAACCATGCAAACAGTGCCTTAAAGTGGCAAAGCATTTGCAGTTATGAACAAGCTATTTTAAAAGAGAGTGCATTTCACCGACTATCAAACTAGAACAGAACAGGCTTTTTTATGTCGTTCACTACCGAAGGTGATACTGCTGATTTTGCTGCAATAGAAACAGAGAAAACTTTGCTTTCTGCTCAACCATACATAAAATTATATTTCTTATTTCAGACACTGTTTTCCGCCAGGTTCAGACACAGTGCCCTCTCCGTTTGTTCTTCATTCCCGCCTAAACCAGCATAACACATACTGCTTGACTCATCCGGAGCCAGTGTCACCACCAGCCTAAGCCTCCATGTGAGGAACCGGCAGCGAAGGCCTGATGTCCTCTAGGGTAAGATGCAAAAAGTACAGCCAGGCTTTTTGTTTGCCTGTTACTTAGATGGCATCAAACCCCTCTCTGATATCAGCAGCCCCAGAGTAGATTCTGACGCCCTGAGCAGCTAGGGGATGCTGATACTCGTCAGCTGAGGGTCTTCATTCTTTTAGTGAATCTTGAACATGCAAAGCTTTTTGTCACCAGTTTGTCATGTATTAGCATAAATGGATAAACATGATCTCTTCCCACTGTCCTCTCAGGAAATCATTGTAGATGAATGTGCCAGGTAGCAAGAAGGGATATCCCTGTACTCTTGTATTGGGGTACACATAAGCTTACCCTCACCCTCAGGTCCCCACAGTGCCCACCTGCTAATACACACCTAGAGTGCATCAGGGATGCACCCACCAAAATATCTGGCCTGCAACATGGACCAATGCCCCTCAATACTGTCACTGGTCCCACAGTCTGAGCTTAAGTCCCACAAAGCCTAGTAGAAAGCAGGTCAGTGTTGTGCCATGGGCTGTGCCAACAGTGAACAAAAAGACCATCTCTCCCCCAGAAAAAAGCTGAAACTCTAACAAGTAACAGCTTACAGGGGCAGAGAGACAAGAGCCAAAGGTGAGCTGGGTGCCCCTGTCTGCCTCCACCTACAAAGCTTGCTGAATAATGTTGCAGTATGAGGTTAGGGACTGGGAAAGGAACAGCTCCTCGGGGTATCCAGCAGCTCTCTGTATGGCAACTTTCATAAAGATAAGGTTTAATACTAAAAGACAAACAAAGCAGCTGGAACTATGTCTCATTTTCTGTATTTCATGATCGAAAGCTTAAACATTATGTGTGTGATAATTGCCAACACAGGTCTCAGCTTAGGCTTTTTCCTGTTCTGCAAAGTAAAATATGTGGAATCTGGTAATCTTGCACTGAGAACTAATTTTAAAAGCTATACTTAAATGTTAGTTTAGAATCCTTCTGTTCTATTTAAGCTTATAAATATAGATAGTGCAATTTTAAACAGAAAATTGAGCAAAGCAGCGGCAGGAGGCTTAGCCTGATTGCTGTGCATGTTTGAAAGAAAATGCTGTACATGTTTAAAAGAAAAAACACGCTTAGGCGTCGTGACATTCAGTTTTTAAGAAACCCAGTTTAATTATATTTTCCCTAATTAAGGATTTCATTATAGGGGATCACATGATTTAATTATATCAATACCCCAAAGACCTGATTGTGAACATAAAATGTGGATTAAAAAGATGCCTCATCACTTAATTACCTGCTAGATTGGAACAGATCCATGTTGTAGGTCAAAAGGGACATAAAATGCAGGCTTCTGCCTCCCTCTTTGTTGTGTGTGAAGGGCTCTGTGCGTGGGGAGAGAGGGAGGGGAGGAGTGCTCTTGTGTCTGTAATGAGAGTGATAATTACCTGTGAACAGTTTTCTAAGCATTTATTGAGATAGACAGATATAGTTTAATTTCTTTATTTATTTTTTTTAAATGTTGGTTAAATCCGTGGTGGAGTTGAGCTGCCCATTCCAGCTTACAGTATAGTGGATGCTTGAGTATCTCTTCTCAATATATAAGGTCTTGTCTTTCAGAGGGAAGTTGTCAAGGAGTGGAAAATCTTAGTCTGGGGGTTTAGATCCTCCTGAATTGAGCAGATGGGTACCTGGTACTGTAGCAGTGCCTGGGGCTGTTTGGGTACCAAAGCTAGGTAAGAACAAGATCTTCTGACTATAAGGCAGCTCCCCTGAAACTACTGCTAAAAGCTGATGCTGATAAGTCCTGGGTTCTTTCTATGGCTTTTCTAAAGGCGTCAGGAGGATAAAGAACTGGATGGTCTAGTCATTTAGGGCTATTCCCAACCAAGACACCCCGACACCTCACCATAGGAATGAGCAAGGCCTGCACACCACAGACAAGACCAGCACCTACCCATGGACATTGCCACCCTATCCTTCTGCCCTGGACACAGCCACACCACCCCTTCTCCTCCTCCTGGGCTTTGCCACCCAGCCCTGCCAGCCCCATGGGCAGACCCTGGAGGAGGCTTTGTGCACACGCGCTGGGGCAATGTGCCTGAGCGATGTGAAACAAGGGAGCACCTTCGACTGTTGAATTGACATCTGCAAGTGGCACAGTGCTATGGGGCGGAGACCTGTTTCTTTTACTTTGATCTGATCTTCTTTTCCTAAGCAGGGAAATGCCCCAGTGACAGCATCACTGCAGATGGCATCACAAAGCCCTGGCTGGCACCAGCAGAGTTGGCACAGTCAGATTATCATGTTTGACTTTGTGCCTATCTTTTTTTCCCCTGCTTTTCTGTACTAACAGCATTTCTGTTACCATGTAAGCCTTAGTCAGCATGGTCAAAAAGACAGCGACCAACATAAAAAGTAAATTTCATTATCACTGGCAAAAAACCCTGGGTCACACAAAAAAGCCAAATGGTGCTGGTCTATCTTCTTAACACTTTTTCCCTCTCTCCTTCTCCCTCTCTCATCTAGGCTTAAAGGCAGGCTGGAATTGAAGTCGCAGGGTCTCCAGGGCAGTATTGCAGAGCAGTGCTGCTTAATGGGGCAGCTGGTGGAGAGAACTGAGCACATGTTTCCTTTGCAGTTTTCATCTTCATACTTCACAGGGCCCAGGAACTGATTGATGGAATTCTTTTTTTTTAACATAGCTTTCTTGAGGCCTAGAGCCTGCCTCTCTCAGCCACACTGAACATATGTCCACATATTCCCTTGGGCAGTATTTAAATGTGTGTATCCATGTGGCTGTATTTGTTTAGAGTGTGCTCCCACTGATCTAATGGGACCTTTCCCATGACCCATTGCTTCCCTAAGTTTGCCACTTGCTGCTGTCAGGCGAGAGAGGCTTTAACTTGGATAGCTGTAGCTGCAAATGAATGGGGTTTCATTCTCCCCCCCCCTTCAGTCCTTTCGTCTGAACCCTCTTGCTGATGGGTCATCTAATACAGTTTAGTTGAGAACCCTTCCTTGTGCTGTTAAAAAAAAGCCAAACCTAAACAGACCCCATCTGTTACAATCCTATGTCAATTTCTGTGAATGCAAAATTTGTCGGGCTGCTTTCTGCTTGTTAGTAAGCCATCCTCAGAGAACAACATTAATTCCTGGAAAATGCCCGGTATCACTTGCTACAGTGGATACCTGTAATGCTAAACTTTCCTGAGAACAAGGAAAGCAGTAGTTGCACATAGCACACACTGCAGTTAGAGGAGTCACCTTTCAGTTCTGTGTGGTATTTAACTTCCCTGAGGTAGGAAGCTCAGTGGGACCCAAATCAGAATAAAACTATCTTTAAGACATTTCCAGCATACACAACCTTATTGAGAATACCAGTACTGCTCAGAGGAAGAGACTAGAAGCAGATTATTTACAACTACTGCAGCTTTATGCATAAGCCTGATCATATCATAACTTTGCTCTTTCTTTTTCAGCTAAGAGCTTGAAGAATTCCGCGTGACACAGGTAAAGGAGGTGTTCAAATGGATGCAGAAATCATGTCTGGGTTGATAGAGCTGACGAAGTGCAAAACTATATATCTTCCACACTTGCACACATTTAAGGCTGTGACAGGAAATACTGTAATGTATAAAAAAATATATACAGTGTAAATCAAATTAAAAAGAGATGAATGATATTGTCTGCAAGAGTTCCTGTTCAGAAGTGGAGCTTTCCTGTCCAGCATCATCCTGCCCCTCTTCTCTTTAGCTGAAGACAAAAATCAGAAGGCTGAGAGCTGAGATGAACTGCCCTCACATGCCTGCCAAGCTGCATGTCGGATGCCTCTCTTCCAAAGTCCTGGCAAATGCCCACAGCATTGCAACATGCCAAATGCTGCTTGAGGCTAGGCTAAGAGCAAACCTTCCATCTCTGTGCCATGGGCATGGGCTGAGCTCCCTCTTCCTGCACTCTCTGCATGGGTTATGCTTACAGCCAAGAGCAGAGTATGGGAATTCACTCTGGACGTGCTAATGTGAGCTGTGGACCTAGGCTCAGCTCTGCCTTTTAACATGACATAGACTAGGGATGAAATCAGCTGAAGAACAGGAATGAATATACAAAATGCAGAGTGCTTGTTAAATGTTGGATTTTCTGTCAAGTAAAGAATAGTTTTACCAGCAATATCAGTAGGAAATGTGTCAGGGGCTGAGAAACAAGACAAGACAACTCAAACATCCTAAGACTAAACTGACTTTTTTGTAGGAGAATTATTTACTAAACAAGAGGACTGCAGCTACATTCCCACACATGGTGCTGACTTCCCGGCACAGCGTTACAACCCTGCCCTCCTTCAGCCTCAGCTCATATCTTTCCATGGGACTTGGTGCAATGGAAGCCTGACCTGAAAATGGTATGAAAAAGCAGATGCAGCCTGTTAAAAATAGTTCTAGTAACACACTTCTGAATGGAGCACACTAAACCTCAAAGTTAGTAGGACCTTTGCAGGCTATTGAAATTAATGGAGCAGGTACTACCAGCCTGAAGTCTCCTGGCCTTTTGCTGCATACCAATTACTTGCCCTCCTCAGTTTTGCTGTTCCACTTTCTTACCACCCTCCAGAATTACAAGATGGCTGTACACTCTCTCTGCTCTCCCCTCTCATCCTCATTCCCCCAGACTGCCCATGCTGCTCACCCCTTCCCCACTTTCTTTCCAGTTTCCTCTGTTTTTCTTGCTTCCTAACATTCCACCTAACAGCATCTGCTCTAACATCTCCACCTCTGTTCCCACAGTGAAGGGCTGACAGGGTGAAGCCTTGTGCCAGCCTACTCCTGAGGACCAGTTCTCCGTTCTCTCCCAGGCTGCACATCCCCACGTATGCACAATGCGGCTGAGCCACAAAAATAACGAAATTAGGGTTTGGGATTCTTGATTGCCTCTATAGCACTAAATTAAATAACTCAGGGTGCAGGCCCACTGGAACACAACCACCTACACTGATAAATATTTAGCATACCTCATGGCCAGTATCTTGCCAGTGTCCAGCCAGGAGTGACAGACAAATCCCAGGCACAGCCCAGGTCTTGGTTGGGGGACACAGGCCATTCCCAACAGGCAGTTCATATGCAACAAGCATGTTTGGCAATTAGAGAGTTTTGCTGAGTGGACTTAGCTACACTGCATTAGTTAGCCTCAGGATCAGGGAATGGGCTCTAGCACTGTTGATGGCTAATATAGTGCAGCAATTTGTGGCTCATGGCATATCAGGCTTGTGCATTAGCAACGTGCATTGTTCAGGTCCGGCACAATCTGCAAAAAGAGAAGGGACAGCACGCAGGTACACTTTTGATGGAGGTTTTCCCCAAAGCCGTCATTCATTTCTCACCAATGCAGTCATGTTGCCTCCTGCAGGAAGGTTTTAAAAAGGTTTGCACAGCAAGACGCCACTGAGAAAATGCTGAATGCAGCCGCTGTATCCAAAGTGCCTTTAATAGTTGGGATGATGAGCACGATTAAAACATCATAATATCCATTTCTAGCACACTCTGTATTTATAATGTCAAGGTCCGACTTTTGTATCTCTTTTTTAATGGCAAAAATTCAGAGGAAGCACAGTCACTGCCAAAAGCCTGAGTAACAAAAGCCATCAGGTTACCTCAGGGGCTGACAAATGACAGCATGTTATTATACATATGGTAAGTCCCACTGGAGAGATGCTGTCATGTGATCTTGTGCTAGGATATTAATCACTGGTGGTTTTGTCACTCTGAAAAGGAAGCATAAAGTGATGGATTAGCTTATTTATGCCTTCCAAGGAAATCTTTCTTTTCAAGCTGATATTTAGTCTTACTTTCTTTAATCTACTGAACAGTGCACCTGCTGGAAAACACTCTGGGAATGGGTGATCAGGGCAGCATTCTGATTTTGCTAGACTTTAATGGTTTGGTTTGTTGGGTTTTATTTAATTCCTTGTTTCTAGGATACTGCCCCCAGGAGTTCAGCAGGCACTGTTGTACACACAGGGTACCCACCACCACACTGCTGCATTCAAGGCTTTGAGATTGGCTGGAGATGCCAGTTAGTATGTGCAGTTTGGAAACTATTAGAAAGCTTTAGAGGCACATTCCAAATACAGCTATGATGTCCTCATGAGGTAGGAAGAAAAGTCCTGCAGACTATAACTAGCCAAAGAAACAAAGCAGGGTCTCCTGCTGGTTGTAAACCTTCCTCTCAGAATGTGATGAGTTCATAACATGAAAAAGGAAACAGACTTGAACCCATCAGCATGTGCCATAGTGATTTCTTCAGTCAAAATGTGTCATGGTTTAAGCCTCATCCAGGCTAATAACTCACCCAGTTCGTTCACTCACACACTCCCCCTCTTTCTTCACCCAGTCCCAGGGGGATGGGGAGGAGAATCAAAAGAATGCAACTTCCACATGTTGAGATAAGAACAGTTTAGTAACTAAGGTATAACACAAATCACTGCTGCTA
>JARCZZ010032782.1:0-12486 GCA_030323915.1 Brotogeris chrysoptera
TCCCTTCAACCCAAACAATTCCATGATGATTCTATGATTAAAGAAAAATCCCTCTCAAATCTGACAGAGAAGCTGGTGCTGCTCAGCTCCTGCCTTCTGGTTTGTTTGCATCTCACGGTTTATTCCTCTTTTTTCTGGCTCAGCAAATGCAGAAATGAGCCCGCGCACACCACCCGTGCTCACTTAGCGGTGCTGCTGTGCTGAACCTTGTGCTGCGCCTGCGGTCGGGGTGTTGTGCCACCCAGCCCGAGCAGAGCCAGTGCTGCCTGTGGTGCAGCTGTGAATGGGGGTCTTACCGTGCGCCGGTGCACAGCCTGCCTTTCATCTTTCACACCGCGCTCAAAGCAGCAAGAAGCACCAGTGGGTGGGGAAAAAGAGGTTGAGACAACACCCGTAAGCTGGGTGTTATAAAATCATAGAATCCCAGATGGTGTGGGTTGGAAGGGAACCTGAAGCTCCTCCAGCTCCAACCCCTACCACGGGCAGGGACACCTTCCACTAGAGCAGGTTGCTCCAAGCCCCATCCAACCCGGCCTTGAACACTGCCCGACACAGGGCAGCCACAGCTTCTCTGGGCACCCTGTGCCAGTGTCTCAGCACCCTCATATTGAGGGTTTTTTCCCCCCATCTTCTTACCTGCGCTATTCCAAGTAACCTCATGTCCCTTTCCAGGTACCTGTGACTCTCATCCACTGGTAAAACTGCTGGGAGCACCTGAAGGACCAAGGGCATTTGCCCTATGCTGTGGAAGGCCTAATTCTTAATCACAGTCTTGTGTTAGCTTCGCCAAGCATCAGGCTAATGATGAATCTCTCTCGAAGCTGGAAATTGTTTCTAATGTGTTTCATTTTTCAAGAAATAAGTGAACCAGTAAGAATTCCCTTCATTTCCCTCTGCGGGATGTAACATCAGTCATTCCATCACTCCTAGGAGTAAACGAGCTCCCGACTGAGTTATTCATGAGCAATTCTCAGCCAGGCTGATATATATCTGATCTCTTCCTGAGGAATAAATCAAGCATCTCCCTTCATGCTGAGTGCTGGCACATCACAGCATTCTCTGGGACCCTGAAAGCAGAAAAAAACCAAGCCCAAATCTGTCCCACATCCCCAATGAGGTTGGTGTAGCTCTTAAACCAACTCCCCCCATTCTGCCTCTGAGCCCTGATGCTCTTCTATATTCCACCTCCTAAACCTCATTTTTCTATCCTGCCCATACATAATGAATCATGATCAGGCAGGATACAGCACACTGCACTACATCTCTGTCTGGTTGCATCACTCCATCCCCAGGGTTTTCTTGCTGTTCCCTTCTCACTGCTCTGCTGTATGGGTTGTGTCTACAGCAGGTTTACAGATTGTAAATAGCTGGGGCTAATATTCAGCTTCTCTGTGAATCACTTTATGTGCTCTGGGGTGAGTAAAACACTTGGGAGCAGAAAGAACACCTTCTGTTAATGGGACTGGTAGGAGTAAGATGTATGTTCTTAACCTAAAAGTACCTTACCTTTAGGCTGAGGGATCACAACTGGAGCTCTTCAGCAGTGATGCATCAAGATCGACCCCTCCAGGGTATCAGTCCTCCTGCTACTACTTCTGCTTTTATGGGGTGCCTTTGATGTGCTTACAAAATGCATGAGTTTGAAGGACATCACCACCAAGAGGTTCTAAGCCAGATGAATCCCCTCTCTGTGAATGTGCAGGTACTTTGTGGGTGCTGGGTGGAGGAAGAGCTCTGAAACATCCTACTCAAAGCTGGGAGGCCTGGGAGGGTAATCTGGAGTGACAGCCACGCTCAATTAGTAAGGAAACTGATGCGAAGGAAGATGAGAAGCACTTCCTTAACAGTGGAAGAAGGGGATAGAGGTGGAAAAGAGGGAAGAGAAGGGGAAGAGGAAGAAAAGGAGAGCCGTGTCCAAACACTGAGCCTGAAAGGGAATGTTCATGCTGGAGAGTGACATGGGTCAAAATGCTGATGATGCCCTGGGGGAGGCAGCTGTGACAGGCAGGCAGGAAACAGCCACCCTGGCCCTGTCTAAGCAGGTACGAAATGAGCCTAGAACAAGCCTAGCCTGTGGCAGGAGTTGGAACTAGACGATCTTGAGGTACTGTCGAACCCAAACCGTTCTATGGTTCTATAAAACCAGGCTCACATTCCTTCTGCATTTGATTGGAGCCAATGTGGGGTGCATAGGCAGCTATACCATCATCCTGAGGCCAATCCCTGCTGTGTCACACTGTCCCGCTGCAAGTTTGTGATGGAAGAGTGGATAATGTGAATTGTCTGTGATTGCTTTTGCCCCACAGGCTTCCAAAACAGATTAGAGGGGTAAAGGCTTTTGTAAAAGGGTAATTATTCACAAGGAAATGGATTCTCATGGAACATGCAAGATGTTAGTGAGTAACAAAGGTGCTTTAACCAAAATGTATTTTCTGTGGGGCTTTGTTATGGGTGAAATGAGGGGAGCAGCAGTGTAGAGCCCAGGCCCCAGCCCTTTCCAGGGGGGTGGGAGGGTGGGGGGGAGAGTTCATCCTCCCATCCCAGGGGTGAAGGGGATGTTTTCATAGTGCTTGGAGAGGGGAGAAGAGATTTCTGTGGGTTTAGACAGTGATTTGTTTATTCACATGTTCCTAAGCTCAGGAATAATGTGTTTGTTAAGGAGAAGTGTCTTTATCAAACCCATATATTGAAGTTTTCTTTAAAATCAAGTATGCTGTAGCAATATGCTGTGGTTTTGTGCTTCCCAGCCCAGTGATTGTGAAAAGTGAGGTTTTAAACCCATTTCTCAAGCTAGCCCTGCAGTTCCTGCTGGGTTAAAGCCCAGTTCTTTAATGTTCTTATTTCAGCCTGGATTGCAAAGGGCTTTTTGCCTGTGTAAACCCCCCATTCTCAGAGAGAGCAGCACCTCTGAGATGAGATCAGTCCCATAGGCTGGAAATGAGGTGCTTAATCGAGGTTTTGAAATTCCTGATGTTTTAAAGTTGTTTGAGAACCCCTTTGTATATTTTAAGGCTCCTTCTGGATTTAGTGGCAGGGGGGTGATCCGGGTCAGAAAAGGCAGAATGAAGGAGGGGAGTGGGTTTGTGCACACTCTTCAGCCCAAGGCAGGAATCTTTGTGTTTCAGTGAATATTCTGCAGGCAAAAAGCAAGTGAGGGATTTGAGCCTGAAAAAGGGGGAAAACCCCAAACCCACATCTTTGCTTTACACTATAATTTCTCTACCAGTGTAGCCAAAGGCATGGGCCAGGGTAGGCGGCGATTGAACAGGCAGATGGAACATCCTCTAACAGATAGACTTTATTGAGTACATGCACAACTAAGCAAAACAAAACAAAGCAGTGATGTCCAGGCTCCAAAAACAAGATCTCACCAATGTGCTGGCCAGACTCACTGGGAGTCTTGGGAACCTGGAGATAGATGCTGCAAACGTCCATGTGGATTCAGCTCCTTTAAGTCCAAGATGACTACATTCTGCTCATCTTTTATCATCTTTCCAAGTCTTTGAGGCTGGTAACACCCCTGCCATCTTCAGTGAGTGGTTTCCAAGCTCCAGCATGATGTTCCCTTCTCTTTTACTTCCAAAGACACAGTCCTTGGCTTTTCTTTTTCCCTTTTCTGCTTAAGGAGTCTTAAATCACACAAGAGCAGTGTCTTGACATTAGCATGTGAGGATGAGAGGTTCAAACACAAGAGTTACTATATTATTACTTATAATAGTTACTTATGCTAACTTATGCTTTTTTACTGTGAGGGTGGTGAAACACTGGTGCAGGTTGCCCAGAGAGGTTGTGGAGTCTCCATCTGTGGAGATAGTCAGAACCCAGCTGTATACAGCCTGGGCAGTCTGTTTTAGGGGGCCCTGCTTGAGCAGAGGGATTGGACTTGATCTTGTCAAGAGGTCTCTTCCAGCCTCTACCATTCTGTGATTCGTGCCAACCTCAGGCTGCTTGGCCTGCTCTTCCCTCCTGGATGGCCCTCTTATACCAGAGGAGGCCATCTCTCACATCAAGGTCTGGCATGGCGTGTGTCCCCACCGCTCAACGCCTACTGGGTTGCAGCCAACAGCGGAGCTAAAGGTTCTTCTTGGTGGCAAACACAGAGGCCAACCCAGTCTTGCCCTTGACTATGGTAGGAAGCGTTTGGCCAGACTCAGTCCTTGCACCTCTTCGGCAA
Organism: Brotogeris chrysoptera; assembly: GCA_030323915.1. Classification (NCBI taxonomy): domain Eukaryota; kingdom Metazoa; phylum Chordata; class Aves; order Psittaciformes; family Psittacidae; genus Brotogeris; species Brotogeris chrysoptera. The sequence goes on from JARCZZ010032782.1 coordinate 4,175, forward strand.
TGCAGAGTTTCACCCGCCTCATCCAGTAACAAGTCACTACCATGGCAAAGCACACACAGATTTGCATTAGCAGTATAACTACTACAGGGTGCAGCAGCGCATTGAAGATGCTGGTGGCAGTGGGGGACCAGCCAAAGAAAACTTCCCACCAGTGATGTTCTCCCACCCTCTTAATTCGTTCCATTACCTGCTTTATAACACTACCATCATGATGTACTGTTATTAGGATCCTTCTAGCTTCTGCCTTAGCATTTTCTAGCAGCTGCTGTAAATTTGCGTGCTCTAACATCTCTTTTACAAGTGACAAATCCATACCGATAGGGGTTGGAGTTATACTATGATACAAGGTGTAGTTTCTTATTAGCAACTGGCTAGTGAATACAGGTGGTTTATACACAAAATCACAGCCTCTAATAACAGCTACATTGCAAGCACACATATTTGAGTCGTTAAACATGCTCTGGTTATAGACTTCATTGATTTGCACATGTTTACACATCGTTCTGAAGCACACGCACCCTTTCCCTACGTACACCAACACGGTCTTATTGCTGCTTTGGGGATTGATCTCAAAGTGGCACACCCCTTCTCTGGTGTCAAAGCAAACGTCACTTGCCTTAAGGGCATCATCTTCACATATGAATCCCAGCCCCCTTTCCAAAATGCAGGCTTCCAAATCTACCGACTGCCATTTCCCATCAGACACCCTCGCCCACATGCGGTGGTCCAGGGGGTAGACCACAGACCCATTTGTGTTAACCCCCAGGGCCACAACGGGGTAGACCTTTTCGATGCGAGCCTCTGCCACAGTCAGGACGTAGGTGATAACTGCATTGAGGGCCTGGTCATGGGTGAAGTTGACAAGCCTCCACCAGGCTTGGAGCTGCCGTTCCTTTTCTGTGGCCGCATCCCACACGATCTTTCGGATCTCGGTGGGGAGGATACCATTGTCCCCATCTCTCAGGATACCTGCAACGACACTCTGCACCCACATCTGGGCCTGGATGCAGCTAAGAGCAAGAGAGATGTTATTTTGTTCAATGCCCAATGCTCGCAACAGCACCTGGTGGTCTTTCTCGTTTATTTGTTCCCAGGTAGGCAACACCTCTGACACAAGCCACTGCCCCATCCCAAGGCTGGCCAGGGATGAATTCAAGGGGTTGAAGAGCCCCTGCATGCCCGAGGTGACAGCCTCCAGCTTGTTGGTCAAAACCTCAACGTCCATAGTGTTGAGGACCCCCAGCCCAGCACCTCCTCCTCCTAGTGCCGTGGCCAGCAGGTCTCTCCTGGCCCGGGTGCCCTGGATGGAGCGGCTGTGGAGCCATGCCAGCCAGCCCGTGTGGAGCGTGGAGAGGAAGGGGGCACAGTGAGGTCTGACAGATGAAATGTTAACGGTGGACAGGGACAACACCACCTTCTTCAGTGATCGGACGGGCCCCGTCAACAGCTCTTGGATGTGATTTTGCTTGACTACATAAGGGCCTATTTTAGAAATGAAGGGGCGTAAGGCAGTAATGATGGTGAACTCCTTCTTAAATCCATCAGGACCTCCTATCCACCACTTCCCTCCAAGCTCAGGGGTCTGAGCTATGTCTATGCTCAGGCTTCCTCGACACCATACCTGGAGGTTTATGACCAGGTGTGGACAGATTCCATAATCCTGATTATACCATGAAGCTTCTGCACCTAATTCAGATCTATTAAGCATTTTGGGTTCACGGAGGCATTTTACTGGCATGACCCACTTGCGGCCATCAGGGGCAGTGACAGTCACGATGGTGCCGTCAATTTGCATTGGGTCAGTTACACTTTCTTGGGAATATTCACTTTCCAACTTTAGCTGGTTGTCAATTTCAGCAGATGGGGCTGCGTGCCAGGCCAAGAAATGGCATTTGGAGACCTTGACGGCAGCAAAGGAGTGTGTCATGGTGCCAATCTTGAATTTAAAGGACAGCCCCACGCTGTTTTGTGCCCAGAGGCAGACCACAAACACTGGCTGGACCAAGGTGAAATTACACCAACAGTCCCATTTTTCTACAGCACAGCTCTTTTTCTGATTCTTCTTGGTGTTTACTTCAGTTACGGAGATCTGAGTTACTCGCTGGTGAGTGGATCCATTGATGACCCTGCACCCTACCTTTATGTGTTGCCCCACCGTCCCCAGCAGCTGTGGAAGTCTGTTTATGCTATCCCAGCTCCATTCATTTTCCAAGTACACCTCCGACCCGTGCATCACCACCGTTGACAGATTTAAGCCTTTGTTAGAATTTAATCCCATGCTTCCTGTGTATTTTATGTGAGCTTGAGACCAGGGCCAATCGGTCTCAGGTTTTGTGTATCTCCTTACTCTGTGCTGGACCCATGTGTCAAGATGCCTTTCTAAGTGGGAACGACTGTCTCTTTGCCTGGGGTGCTGATGGTTTGGTTGAGTGCATTGGGTGCTCAGGGCTATGCACATACCAGAGAGCAAAGCAAATCCTGCAACCACAAATCTGAAAGCATTTTCCCCATAGCGCAAACAGGGCCGGTGATGCCACGAAGCTCTCCCTTCCCGCTGGTCACAATCGCCTTCCATTTTCCTTTATCTGCAAAACATAAACAAGACGGGCTCTCCAGCCCCGTTAGTTTCCCTTCCATGCTTTTAACTGTGAAGAATGGAACCACTTTTCCCTCCTTTTTGCCCCCTTTCTGATTTCTATCTGGTACATGGAGGGGCTGGCCTTGTTCACCACCCTAACGGGCCCCATCCACTGGGGTTCAAGCACCTGGTTCTTCTCTCTAACCTCCCGATACATTACCAGGTCGCCTGTGTTCCACTCCATGGGGCGCAGCAACGCCCCCAGCTGCTTATCCATCTTGGGGATGTTGGTATCCTGCCCCGCGGCGAGCTGGTGGTACGTAGCCAACAATGTCCTCAGTATGTCCTGGACCCACTTGTCCATCAGCACACGGGGCTGCACTTCATCCGGTGGTTCCCCTCTTTGCCACCAGCGTCCCAGCAGCTTCAGGTCTCCCGCAGGAGGCAGCTTCTGGGGAGAAGGTGGTTGAGATGCCATTGACCCCCGTAAGGCCAGCAGGACCAGTGGGAGCTTCTGATCCCAGTCTTTCCTTTGCTTCACCAGCTTCCTCAGCGCTGTCTTCAGGGGTTGGTTGGGTGCCTCTGCTGAGTCAGGCTTCTGGAAACGGGCGGTGATGTGAAGCTTCTGCTTGATGCCCAGGGCCTGGCACACCCCTCTTGTGACTTCTGTGATGAAGCGCTGGCCATGGTCCGAGTCAATCTCCTTTGGGACTCCCCAGCGTGATAAGATGCGCTCTACCAGGATACTAGCGGTCGCGCTGGGTGTGTTGTTTCGAGCTGGAAATGCTTCCACCCAGCTGGTGAAGGTGTCACTGATCACTAAGCAATACTTATTGCCTTGGGCTGTTTGGGGCAAAGGACCAATAAACTCCATCTGCAACTTGCTCCATGGCCCAGAAACCCTCTGATGACCCAGGAGGTCCTTGGTCTTTTTGATGTCAGGATTGTTGGCTGCGCAAGTCAAGCAGTTGCTGACATACCTCTCCACATCCTCTCTCATCTCAGGCCACCACCCGGCACTCTGCAGCTTCACCATGGTCTTGTCTGTCCCCAAATGCCCTTGCTCATGAGCCAGGGCCACCAGCTCCGTCCGGACCAGCTCAGGCACCACCCAGACTGGGAAGTCTGCCCCCTCCCTCCTTGCCAGGACCAGACCAGAGACATCCCTCCACACCTTGCACCCTTTGTACACCCTGCTCTGCACTAACTCGCGAATGCTGGGGTCTTGTGCCTGCAAGCCCGGCAGGTCCACCCTATCCCAGTGTCTGCTGGGGGCCAACAACATGGAGGTATTCTCCATGAGCTTGCTGGTCTTCCATATCAGCCCTTCCTTTGCACCTTGCTTGGCTTTAGCATCCGCCTCCTTGTTCCACTTGGCCTCCTCTGTTCCCTTCTTGTGCCCCTTCACTTTAATGATCTGGGTTGGGTGCGCTCTCTGCTCCGCCAGCCTCACGAGGTACAGCAGCTTTTTGGCATAGGTGACGGGCTTGCCATCAGCAGACTGCATGTCCCTCTCCCTCCAGAGCGGCAGCCACTTGAGTGCTGCTCTCACCATCCATCCCGAGTCTGAGAACACGGCCAGGGGCCGGTCTGCTGCTGTGTTCTCAAGGGCGGCCGTCACAGCCACCAGCTCCGCAGCCTGGATGGAGTGAGGCAGGCACTTCCCCTTCACTACTTCCCCGGTACCCGGGTTGACAGCAGCGTAGCCTGTGTAGGGCATCCCTTGCTCGTAGTAGTTGGACCCATCTACGAACCACACAACGTAGCCTCTGTCCTTGGCCTCCTGCAGGCTGAGGCTGCTCTCAAACAGGGGTGCCCGGCGCAGCTTGGGCTCAACCAGGAGACCCCCTGGTTCCTCCACGTCCCTTTCTCCACTGATCACCACCCTGTAGGCACCAGGCGAGGGGTACCCAGGGACCCTCTTGTTGGTCAATGCCAGCACCCAGTTGGCCATTCTGGGGCAGCACAGGGGATCCTCGGCCCCCTTCTCTGACAAGAGGTACCTCACTGGAGCAAGGGAGGTCCTCAGCAGCACTGGTGCTGAGCCCACCAGGTACTCCCAGTGCTGCAGGGCCCAGGTCAAGGCTAACACCTCCCTCTCGTATTCGCTGAACTGCTGCTCAGCCGGTGTCAGCAGGCGCGACGCATGGGCCACAGGGAGGAGATGGGCACCTTGCTGCTGGCCCAAGGTGGCCTGCAGCCCCCTCCGCGTGCTGGCCAGCTGTAGGACATAGGGTCTGTCCCCACGGGGACGCACCAGCACAGGGGCATGTGCCACGCTCTCCTTTAAGGACTTCACCGCCTCGTCCTGCTCCGGCCCCCATTCCCAGGGGGTGTCCTTCCTCAGGAGGTGGCAAAGGGGGGCAGCTTTCTCTGCATAACCCTCAACAAACTCCCTGCAGAGCCTTAGGAGAGCCAGGAAGGACCTCAGGGTGGTGGCATCGGCTGGCGCCGACACCTTCTGTATTAGCTGGACCCTCTGCTTCTCCAGCGAGCACCCTTCCTCCCCTAGGATCACCCCCAGGTAGGAAACCTCCTTCCAGCATAGCTGGGCTTTCATGGGGCTGATCTTGAAGCCTGTCTTCTGCACGGCCTCCAGCACCTCCGCCAGCACCTCCAGGTTCTCCTCCTTTGTCCGGGTATGGATGAGGATGTCACCAGCACAGGACATCACTCTGTCCTGGTGGCTGAGCTTCTCCCACATCCTCACCACGTGTGTGTGGCAGATGGCAGAGGTGTTCTGGAAGCTCGGGGGCACTCTGGTGAAGGCAAATTGCTGTCCTCGGATGGTGAAAGCAAATTTATGCCAGCATTCGGGGTGCAGGGGGATGGCAAAGGATGGGCTGGTGAGGCTGAGCACCGAGAACCACTCGGATCCCCGGGAGATGGCTGATATGATGCCGGGATACTTGGCCACGGCGGAGGTCTGCAGTGGGGTGACACAGTGCAGGGCACTGAAGTCAACTGTCAGCTTCCATGTTTTCCCATCAGCTTTCCTCAAGGGCCACACTGGGGCATTGCTGGTGCTCTGCAGCTCCACCAACACCCCCTGCTCCAGCAAGGTTCTGACCGTGCCCCACAGGCTGGCCTCAGCCTCAGCCGGGTACCAGGGCTGCGGCTGAGGAGGGGGATCCGGCCCTTTCACTGCTACAACAGCATCAATCTGCCCGCAATCCAGCTTGCTCCTTGCCCAGACCCGGGGGAACCGCTCTGTAACCCGTTTCACTCTTGGTTCCCACTCAGGGTGGACCAGGAGCTCAGGGGCTTTCACTGACATCACCCTATGCCTTGCTGGGATGACAGGCACATCACTTAGGGGGCAGCGCAACAGCGCTTGGTTTGCCAAGTCCACCATCACCCCCATCTTTGTCAGGGTGGAGATGGCCAAAACACCCGTTTTTTCCCCTTTCATTTCCATTTTCCCAAATTTCTCAGACCCTTTGGCAGTGCCAATTTCAAAGGGTATGGGGCCCGTGAAGGCAACTGAGGATTTTTGGCCTTTTGGCCCTGTTAGTTCAATAATTTCACAGGTTTGGAACATCCTGGCTTCGCCAGGGGCCAGATTCAAAATGGAATAAGTGACACCAGTATCAATTCTCATCACTTGTCCAAGCACCCCTCCTCCAATAGTTATATCAACTATCAGGCGCCCCCATGTATCGGTCTTAATCGGTGCCACAAAGAGGGGCGATGCAGGTGCCTGGCAGCCCTATTGCTGAGCTTTAGACCCTGGGTCGATGGGGTTGGAGCTGCTGTGCTTTTTGGCCTCGTGCAGGGCCAGTTTACGGAAGAGCTCCGCATCCGGCAAGCCATCGATGTCCTCCTGCTTCTCATACTTTATCAAGCGCTTCCGCAGCTCAGCGCGCCAAGGGTTGGACTTCTGAAACCTCATCCCTTGCTGGTTCTCCTTCCCTGGACCACCCTTGCCATCGGGATCTTTCCGGTTGTCCCCTTGCATTTTTCTCATCCCTGCGTTTTGGTAGGACATGGCTGAGGCTTTCCCTTTCTTCCCCCCCGGCATGTACCCCGGGAACGCCTGCTTCTGCAGCTCGAAGTTCTGGGTCAGGATCTGCTCCAGCTCCAACAACGGCTTTCTAGCTGCATCCCCACCAGCAATCACCCGCAGCGGGGGGGTCAACCCCACCACCAATGGCTCCTTGAACTCAGGCCTGTCAAAATCAACGGGGGAATCCTTCGACCCGGGCAGCCCAGCCATCTGGTAGAGCATCTTTTTACGGTTAACATAAGCATCGGGCCGCTCCTCGGGGCTTTGCTTCTCCTGGTGGAACAGCACTAAGGGGTTAATCTCTGGGAAGAACACCTTGAGCACGGCCAACTGGACATCCCCGATGTCCTGGACATTTCCCATCTGCACATCCCCTGGCAGCACAGCGAAATCGTCCGGTTTCATACACTTCCTCACCACGTCTATCAGGTCACTCACTAAGTTGCCACTCTGGGACCGGGGCAGCCGCTGAGCCCTGGACAGCCAGTTGACCGCTGTCTCCTTTGTCAATGGCCCCAGCATCTTCCCCACTGCCTTGAGCTGCTCGGGGGTGAACCAGAGCACAGCCCTGTTGGTGTCTATGGCCTGCAGAGGCCCTTGGCTGGCTGGCTCATCGAGGGGGCTCTTTTTAGTTTTGGAAGCCTCCACCACCCCTCCTTGCATTTGACACACCTCCTCCCGCAAAGGAGCATAAGGGGATGGCCTGGTGGGGCCATTGGCACCCCACACATCATCCTCATAGTCATAGTGGGGCGGGTGCGGGTCCAGGGAGTCTTCTCCCTGGCTATTCCCGAACCGGCCCCTCTTGCCTTGGATGGCAGCCACAATACCCCTCGACACCCCCAGCTCTGCCTGCAGCTCCTGGATCTTGGCATGGCACACTTTGTGATCGGCACCGGTGCCACGGTCCCGCTGGACATCCTGCAGGACCGCCCGCACCGCGCTCTGCGCGTCGTGGGTCTCCCCTATCCATTTGCCAACCTCCTTCTCCAGCTCCTCCGTTTTCAGCTTCTCATAACCCAGCTTGTTCTCCAGCCGGGTGATCTCCACCGCGCTCCGCAAGGAGTCCCCACACAGACCCTGCACCTCCGCACGCAAGTTGTCCACCTGCACTTTGAGCTCGCCCTTAGCCTGCTCCAAAGCCTGCACGTTCTCAAGAGCCTCCTTCAGCAACTTAGACAACTCCCTGCCCACCATCAACAACCCCTGCAAAGCCGCTCGCTTCTTGCATTTGTTTGTGGGTTTGGGCTTTTTGGACTCCTCCGACCAGCTCTCCCATTGCTGGCAGAGCTGCTGGTATGCCTCCGGGCCCTGGAAGGACCCTGGGGACCAAACCAGAGGGAGACACTTCTGGAGCACAAACTGCTCCAGCTTCCAGTTGCTAACGATATCGGTCATCATAGTGATGGGGACAAGATTCGAGACGGCTCCTTCTCAGGGCAAAACTACCCTAACAAACACCACCGACCCACCCGCAGAAGAAAGCTGCAGCCTCACAACCCTAAGGCCACCCAAAAGCCACCCAAAAGCTACTCAAAAGCCACCCAAAAAGCTACTCAAAAGCCACCCAAAAAGCTACTCAAAGGCCACCCAAAAAGCTACTCAAAAGCCACCCAAAAGCTACTCAAAAGCCACCCTAAGGCCACCTAAAAGCCACCCAAAAGCCACCCAAAAAGCTACTCAAAAGCCACCCAAAAGCTACTCAAAAGCCACCCTAAGGCCACCCAA
>JARCZZ010032782.1:12586-28361 GCA_030323915.1 Brotogeris chrysoptera
AAGCCACCCAAAAAGCTACTCAAAAGCCACCCAAAAGCTACTCAAAAGCCACCCAAAAAGCTACTCAAAAGCCACCCAAAAGCTACTCAAAAGCCACCCAAAAAGCTACTCAAAAGCCACCCTAAGGCCACCCAAAAGCCACCCAAAAGCTACTCAAAAGCCACCCAAAAGCTACTCAAAAGCCACCCAAAAGCCACCCAAAAGCAAGGGGGGGATGCAGAACCTGGTAGCAAGGGGAAGGGAAGGTAGGGATGAGTGGCGGTGGCCCCCGAGACCCACCGGGGTCCCCGGGAGGGGAAGGGGAAGGGATGCGGGAAGGGAAGGGGTGAAGAGGAGCAGAGATGTATAGGAGCCCAGCAATAAGATCTCACCAATCCTTGGATGGATCCTCGCGGTCCCGGGGGTCTGGAGAGAGATGAGGCAGAGTTCCGGTCGGTTGAAGCACCTTTAAGATTAAGGTGGTCTCAGGGTCTCAGCCTGCTGGTTTTTATAGCCATGGCAGGTCGGTTTGGGGGGCTGGTAATGCCTATGTTTACTTCTATGGCGGGTCTCCCTCCTGCATGTGTTTCATCTCTCCCCCTGTCTTCCCAAGGACGCTATCCCTGTTTTTCTTTACCCTTTTTGGCACTGATTAGGAAAGCAGGTGCTCTGCCCCTTATCTGATTTGGGGGGGCCAGGATTAGTCACGATCACTTATGCTGACTTCTGCTTGCACCAAGTGTCCTCAAGAGGGAGAGCTGGAGCTTGTCCCTTTAGCATCCATTCTCCCCATTGCCCCCAATGGCCCCCCACCTGCTGTACACCCCATTAGCACCTGGGTTTCGGGGAGAGATCACACTTGGGGTTCACATTTGACACCTGTAACACACATGGCTCCCCCTAAACCTCCCCCAGGCACAAGGCGGGGAGGAAATGGCATGAAAATCACACAATCCCTCATTTAGATCCATTTGGAGTTCAAAAGCAGCGTTTCTCCATGCCGCAGACTGGCTCTCCACATGCCGGTGTGTACCTTGGGGTACCCCATGACATGCCAGGGGCCTCAATTGTGGTATTGCATCAGCTGAATTACAGCTGTAAATCTGCACCTGCAGAAGGCAGTCGGAGCCCCCAACCTCACCCTACAAACCACATCTTAGAGCAATTTAGAACAGAGAACGTGACCCACTCGATTGTTCTACCTCCTATTACACTAACCCAGTGAAATGCTTCATTTTCATCACTGCTTTTCCCCCCAGTGAAATACTGCAGAAGCTGCATCCTTCCCTGGAATAAATCATGCTGGAAATGTGGCTTGTTGAGTCCTGAGGAGTTTCCACCCAGCAGCCCATTATTCCCAAAGGACCCTTATTTCCAGTTACTGCAGTACTGGCTGTGTTGGACCAGGCTTGAGGCTGAGCAGCTTTCCCCAGTCCCCAAAATCAGCTTTTGCAGCCCAAAAGCACAAAGGGACTGGATTTTCCCTTATTTATTGGGAACTGTTTCTCCAGCCTGGCATTTACAGCTGCATTTACCTCTGCTGCAACAGAGGTGAAACTCCAGCCAGGTCCTGCTTTCTTCTCCCCCAGTGCTTTGATCCAGCCCCCCCAAATCAAACACTTTGCTGTAAGAAACCCATCATAGTGGAGGCAAGAAAGAGCCAAAACTGCAATGAAGCTGGCAAAAGGATGGGGAATTAGTGTCAGGATTAGCGCACGGGTTGCAGGCTGAGAAAAAGAAGAGGGGCTCTGTTCGCCTGGGGTGGCCCATAGGGCAAGCGCCGAGCTGGGGCAGGAATTTGGCTGGGCCGGGGGCTGGGGTCGTTGTCTTTCATTTCATAAAAAGAATAAATCCCCCTTAGAAACTGTGCATCTGAATAACTCAAATACACCAAAATTCATCGATCCCCCCCACCCCAGGCCAGCTGTGAGCCAAACACTCATGATTAGGAGCCGCTGTACCCCAGCAAGGTCACCAACAGACCTTGTTTGTGCTAACAAATCCGTTCAACTGACACCAGGTTTTACTCCCCTGTCTTCTTCCCAGGGCAGCAGCCAGCCCCAAACAATGTGGGAATGTTATAAACAGCAGCTGCTCTCCTTCCCTCCACGGTTTATTTTTGTTGGTGATAAAGCTGCCAGACAATGGGATCCCACCTCCGGAATGTTTTCTCTTAGGAGCAGCACCGAGCCCTGAGAACAGTCTGGACTCTGGGAAACAGCTCAACTGCATATCAACAACATCTTCAAAGCAAACCTAAGAATTAAGCCCTGTTTCAGCACATACACTATGCTTTTACATTGCAAATATTCCCTTTTCTTTCCGTAGGAGAAACCCTATAGGTAAAAGCACTGCAGGGAAGCATCTCTAAAGCTGCTGTAATGTGCTGGGGAATCATCCAAAGCCAAATACCTGCTTAGAAAACCCAGTGTCACCAGCCCTGCAGCAGCCCACTGTAATGTGCCCCATGTCCGAGCTTTTAATGGTGACAAAAGCCACCTCTATGTGCACTTTGGACCTGGCCAGGAGGCCAGAAGATGCTCAAGGTGACAGCAGTAGTGAGAAAGGGGGTTGCAGCCGTTGCTGCAACAAGGGACATCGGCCTTAGCTCACAACTACACCGTGGGGATAAAGCGAAAATACACTTGCAGTGGCAATTCTCATATTAAGCACACGCACCCCTCAAAAAGAGGTCGTTATACCCATTCTGGAGAGGTCCCAGTTTGGGAGTGATGTGAAACTGAAGGGGGAAGGCGAGCAGGAGGTAAGGAGGGGAGAGGCAGGGTTTGCTGCACCCCGTGCCAGGGCCTCAGCTCTGGAGAACATGAGCTTTTAAGCACTGAAATGTGTTTGAAGGCACTAGAAGTACTTTCTCCTGCCAGGAAAGAGTTAAGGAGGGATTCAGCTGAGCCCTTTGTGGCAAGGCTTTCCGCTAGCCTGCTTCGGGCAGGAAACTGTTCAAACTGAAATGGGGAGGGGATGCGTTAGAGCAGCGTGGGGCAACGTGGTACGACACAGACCAAAACCTCACACTGTACAGGGTGCGACATCGCCTTTTCCTATTCACCGGCTTGCTCATACCCCAGGGAGGTTCCTGGAGCCCCCACATGCGCCTTCCCCAGGGAAACCCCCTGCTGCTGAGGATCCAGCTATGGGGAGATGCTGGGGCTTTGTGGGGACCATGGAAGCAACCTGGTCTAGTGGAGGGTGTCCCTGCCCACGGCAGGGGGTTGGAACTGGAAAAGCTTTAAGGTCCCTTCTAACAGAAACCAGTCTGGGATTCTGTGTGATTCTGTATCTGCATGGGGGGGGGGGGGGGGGGCAGAAAAGAAAACCAGACCCTGCTTGTTTGATGTAAGGGGAACAGTGAATAAATACAAATAGTGAATCATTTCTACTTTGTTCCCCAAGCATGGAAATACCGGGGGCTTCCGCCACCAGCTCACCCCATCGTTTCACATCATGTATTCCACCCTTCAAATCCTAAATCCCAAGTTCAAACCCTAAATCCTAAGTGCTTCGTACCTCTCAAACCCTAAATCCTAAGTGCTTCATACCTCTCCCTGCTGAAGGCATTTCAAAGCCAGATTTTCAGCCACTAAATTTGTTTGAGGTTTCTTGGTTTTGGCTTTAAAGCCTCGTGCCTCTGCCTTCATGGCAAGCTACTTCGGTGTTCATCACTTTCCAGGCCCGGAGAATAACACCTTGTGCTAAAGATTCTGCTGAAGAAAACTGCACAGCTCAAATTACATCTTTCCCTTATTTTGAGTGCTTTTTGGTTTCAGTGGGGGAGAAAACAGGAAAAATTCATCCCTTCCTGCTTTCATTTTTAGTGCTAAGCTCCTACATTTGTCATTTTTCAATTGCACGGAGACAGATGTAGAGGAGGGGAAAAGAGGCGATGAAATACGAAGTAATCATAACTAAAAATCAGTGAGTTCTCCTTGGTTTTATTCCTAAAGGGGACTTTGGGGGATCCCAAGCTGGAGTGGTACATGGGGCTGCTGCCCTGATGCACACCTGGATGTGGGGCTCAGCGCAGAAGCAGGGACCACACTGAAGCTCTGGGTGCTGCTGCAGATGCTCTTTGGTAGCTGCTGGTGAGACATCTGCATCAAGAAGAGGAAGAACCTCTTGGTAGCCAGCCCTACCACTAAGAGGAGACCCTGTGTGGAGAGGGGGGATGGCACAAAACCCCTCCATCACTGGCTTTACCACCATGGTCCGGCTGTGGCTCCATCTCTGCATCTGCCTCCAGACCCCAGGTAAGAGGAACGCATCTCTTCAGGGTTAAGGGCATCTAAAATTGTGCTGGAGCCTCTCCTCCAGACTGCTTTAGCACGTGGGATTTTACACAGCATCTGGATGATGGACGTTTAAATATAGGATAGATTACAGGATATTATTACCTATATTATTACCTATCGTTGCATAGTTTTGTGCAATGCCCATAATAACATGCTTCAGCTTCTGGTCAGTGAAGAAGCAGAGGCCTGAAGCAGTCAGGCAGTTGGACTCAATGATCACTTTAGATCCCTTCCAACTGAAATAGTCTACTCTCTACTGTACTGTACTGTACTCTACCCTACTCTACTCTACTCTACTCTACCCTACTCTACCTTACTCTATTCCAAGTGCAATGTATAATGGTATAGACACCATCAAATTCGTTTTTACTGCACCCTCTTAGTGAAGATAGGCTGTGGGAAGCTGCTGATGGAGAAGTCAAAGCAGCACCTATCTACGCTGCCCCTGTAACATTGAAGACAATAAACACCCCATCAAATTTTCCTATAATCTATCCAAGGATTGAATGTTTCCCAAGGGCCAAGCTGGAATGGGTGTTATAAAACCGTGCTGCTTTCTGCTTATTGCAGACATGTGGCAGGAGGTTTGAATTGAATTTATAGTCAGTGTCAGGGCAAAGTGATGGAATTGTGCTTTAAGGGACAATATTTGCCATCAGTTGTCAGGTAGAAAGTATTGAGAGCTTGAAACACACATTTAATGTATATATTCAAGTAACAGCTCAAGTTGGTCCCCTAAAATGCTGCCCAACACGGGTCCAAAGCCACCCAGCACCCTCGCTACAGGCTGTCAGGACCGCAGGGTGTTTGTTCACATTGTGTGATGGTCGTTCAGCTACAGCCTAACACAGCTGATCTGGCAGCAAACAGCCTGAGGCACTTACATACAGGTAGTAATATCCTATAGGTCTATACAGTGGGGTCCCCGCTGAGAAAGCCCCAATAAATCAGGTTTCTCTGTGCATGCAAGGGGAAAAGGGATCATTTTATAGCTGCTGCAGGCTGGTCTTGCTAAACACACGGAAACAAACCCATCCCACTCCAATTCCCTGTGGTCTCCTGACAGAATATACATTGGAAAAGGGAACAGGGAGGTTTTAGGGGATGAAGTTGTGGCGAAGGATGAGCAGTTCTGCTCTGGCTCTGTCCCAGCTCACCCCACTGGAGCTTCACCGTTGACTTAGAGCTGAGCTGAGCATTTGCCATGATCCATTCTCATCCATGAGAGCAAAGTTTAGCAGGATTACACTCCAAAACCTGAAGATTATGCATTTTAGTAATAAGGAAGCATTTATATTGTAACAGCACCAAAGAACGTGGTGAAATGCTGTGCCTGCACCAATGCCGCCTTGAATTTGGAACTGGAATATTAGGGCTGAAGCCTGCTCATCTCTGCAGTGCACCAACAGTGGTCATCGGTGTGGGGACAGAAGAAGGTTCTGGACCTGTGTCAGAGCCCTCTTCTTTGCCTGTCCCCATGGGGGACATCAGGCCCACGGGCTTCAAACACAGGTCATGCAAACCTGGGTTTGAAGGCTTCATGAGGATGCTTGTAACAGCCACTGGAAGCAGCTTTGGGATTTTGAAGGAATAGGGACATTTTTAAGGGAAAAAAGGGCCTAAAATGTATTTTATTGAGCTTTTTGCACGGCTTCAAAACAGTCTGGGAAACAGGCGGGGGAAGCGGGAGCATCCTTATCTTCAGAGGGCTGTTTTTCACCCGGTCTCAGAGTTATCTGCAGCTATGTAGGACCCTTTGCTTAACAGAAAGGATCACAAGCCCCTGTTATCCTTCCCACAAGGACACATCCTGTCTCTCACACAGACACAGCTCACATCTGCCTGGGCCAAACACGACTCAGATAATAGCCAAAGGAACTTCAAAACCCAAACAGGGCGATGCGATGCCAAAGCCAAGCTTTCGATCCCACCGCCGCCCCTCATTCTCCCTCCCTCCCTCTCCAGCTCCTGAAATTCCTATGAAACTAATGTAATCTGAAAATTAACATCAAATTGGCTCATTTTGAGGTGTTCTGCATGATTTGGGGTCTTTTTCTGCACCTGAGATGAAGTTTACCGGTGTTGCATCTGCTAGAACAAAAATGTGGCAAATAAGTTAAAAGGCTCAAAGAAAATCTGTTGAAAGAGAGGCGAATCCTCTCTGAAAAATGGAAGAGAAAAGGAGGGGAGAGGGGCATCCATAGGAGTAGGTGGGGATGCTCTGCCCTGTACATACAGCCCTGAGGTCACCCTAAAATCATCCCTCCATTCCTGTACATGGCATTAAGCCTCCCCCCCTAGACGAGTGTTTAGAGGGTGTACTGTCTGTTTAAATACATGTATGCTACCTGTCTAACAACAGATATACTACCTATTGAAGTACAGGTATACTACCTGCTTAACCAGGCTTGACCAAAAAACAGCTGGAGAAACCAAAAAGGCCTCTGAAAGAATATGGGAGCATCCTGATAAAGATGCTCCTGTTTCTCAATCGTGTGATCCCCTGGTCTGTAACTACCTGACCTTCTTAATCCCACAAAGAACATCTGTTCTTAGCATGGAAGAAAAACAATGAGAAGCAAAGAAGAACTCCTCATTCCTGTCCCTTTTCTCTTAGGTTTCTGTGCAAATCACTTTTTAACACAGACTCCAAAGCATATCACAGCCCAAGCTGGCAATGAAACACAACTGCTGTGTGAGCTGCAGAAGGAGCATGCTGGGGTGTACTGGTACCGCTGGAACCAGGAGAAGCAAAACTTCGAGTTCTTGATGTTTTCCAGCCCTATGGGCAAAGCCACCTATGGCACAAACATGAGCCAGGAGAAGTTCAGTGCCCATGGAGCAGGTACCCACACCTCCTACAGCCTGCGCATCAGCCACCTCCACGCCTCGGACAATGGGATCTATTACTGCTCCATCTCCCAGTCCTCCCAGCTCCTCCTGGGCACTGGGACGTGGCTCAGTGTGGGTAAGCATCACCCCTGGGGTTCCAAAATGTACCACTGTGATGAGCAAGGGCAAGGGGTGATATGTGATAGTGGACCCTTCCCAATGTTGAGGTGCAAGGATGGGGCTGTGGGGTTTGAAGAGACCTATGAGACTGGATAAGGCAGAAAACACATATCACAATAGCTAAATTTGAGGTCAGCTGCATGTAATAGTCCTTTTTCCACCACAGTTGCTCTGCTGTGGTCATGCCTTGAGCACTGTGTTCGTCCTGGTGGTTTAGGATTCCCATGGGAAGACCCTCATCCCCTGATGCCCTGTGCTTTTCTCATCCCCTGTGGTACTTCAGACGAGAGGTTTAATGTGTGCCCTGGGTCTTCCTTACCCATCCAAGTGACAAGAGCAGCATGAAGGCCTGAGGACATCATCCCTCACATCTCCAGGGTGGTTCTGGCTGCAGGTTTCAAACCTGTCCTTCATATGAAGCATTGAAATAGGATTTATTCCTCAAAGCCACTGTCACTGGGGAACTCTGACCGTAAATCAAAGCTGTCTAAGGGTGGCATGGGGGGGCAGGTAATGATGCTTTACAGATCCTGGGTCAGGATGCAGCTCTTTTCAGCCCGTTTTCCCCTTGAGCACAGAGCAGGAGTATAGAATGTATGAAAACTAACGTGTTTGAAGGAGGATTCAGCCCTTTCTTTGCAGGCTTTTAGGGAGACAAATAACTTATTTAACCAAGATGCAGCCCCGGAGCCCCAAACGTTCTGGGTTGGTTTTGTTGCAAACACATCCTGCACCTCGAGCTGGCTGAGAAACCCCTTCTGGATCCTTGCTGGATCAAAGAAAAGCCGTTTTCAGATAAAGGAGAGCTGGTTTTCATCAACCGAGCCCCTATCTGTGCAAAGCAGAGTGTGAAAAACAGGGTTGAAACTGCACCATCAAGGACGCTCTAATTAAAACCCAGACAGCAGCAGGTGCTCTGGGAGGATCAGGCTTTGCTGCGCGTTTCCTTTCCCTCCTTTTAGTTCTCATGATAAAACAGGTTGTTTGTAAGTTCCTTTTGTTTAAGTCTGTCATAATGCCAGGGAAAAGTTGTCCAGATAAATCCCAGGAACCCAATGTCTCATCTACGTAAAAGAACAGTGGTTTCCATAGGAATTTCAGCCCCAAAACAACAAATTAGGTTTGAGTCACTCCAAATTGTGCAGTTTGAGCAGTCAAGTTTAATGCCATTTTAGTTGAATTTTATTGGGGTATTTTAATTCAGTATTCCTGGTGTTTTCCTGACCACCTCTACAAAGGGATGAATGTGCCCCATTGTAATTCAGATGCACCATAATAAATCCTGCCCTCCTTTATCAGGAAAGAAATAAATAATCCAATTTTGAGCTAAGATTAGAGGGATCCGAATAAGAAAAGATCCAGGGATCCCTTTAAACCTCCCAGTGCTGCTGAAATCTGCTGCCCAGGGCTTTGTGCAGCGCTGATGAGGCGATGCCTGGCAGCAAACGGAGCTCGGTGTAAGCTTTCCCTCTGCCTCAGCTTCCTGCCCCTCATTGCCCGGTACACTGTTTTATTGATGCTTTTACCAGCTCTTGGTGACTTCTGTGGCCACTGAGAGGTCCAGGTCGAGCTCCTGACCCCTCCAGCCCTTTGCAGGGGTCGCTGGATGGGGCTAGGTTTAAAAGCCCAAATCTCCATCCCCTCTTGCCTGATCCCCACCGCACTCGGTGCCACACTGACCATCCTCTTCTCCTCCTTACCCACCAGTTGATGTTTTCCCTCTGCCTTCAAAGACCACTCAGGCCCCACTCTCCACAAAGCCCCTGCGGTGCGTGACCGAAAGCAAAGCTCCCATCAGGAAAGGTATGAATGACACTGGGTCTGCTCAGTGCCAAACGGGTGTGCTGAGCTCCTGATGCAGGGTTCAGATGCAGTTTGTCCTGGGGCGGGGGAGAACCACAATGTTACCCTGTACAGATGGGCACCTGGACCTGTCTAAACCCATCATTCTGGATGGAGCTGACCTCTGCCTTTAGGAGTGCTCCCTTGGGATATGCAAGGGTTTCGGGGACCAGATGTGCTTCAGTTTAGGCACCATGACTCATCTCTGAGTTCCGTGCAGTGCCCTCAGGTGTAATGCATCCTCTAAGAGATATCCCAGGGTGATGGTCATGTCCCCAACCCCTCCTCTGAGGACCTGCCTTGCTTTCCTCCCTTTCCCACCTCATGCTCCATCCCTCAGAGCTGATGGTGCTGAGCCCTCTCCTTCCCTCCAGGTGCCTGCAGCCCCCTGGTCTGGGTCCCGCTGGCCACCACTGTCCTGGTCCTCCTGCTCAGCCTGGTCTCCATCGCCCATCGCTTCCACCGTAAGCATCCTGCTGGGGGACCACGAGGGGTGTCAGGCCCTGGGACAGCCCAGGAGCAGGAAGGGGAGCTGGGAGAGGGTCCTGGAGCTGACTGACACCATCTCTCCCCAGGTATGAAGCGGAGGCTGTGGCTTCGCATCCACAGACAGTAAATCCCACTGGCTCCTTGGGTAGACAGGGAGAAGCTATGGACCCCCCTGCCTGGACTTGACCCAAGAAGGATGTTACAGGAGACAGACATAGGCTTGTGCTACAGGACAGACAATCATTCCCCATGACAGACCATGACTTTAACAGGTTTCCTTAACACAACAGCTGGCAAAGGGACCAGGCTGGGTTCTGCAGCGTGCTGAGCACTTCTCAAAGGATGCTGAGCAGGGCAAACAAGGCTCAGCACTGGGAGTAGCGGGGCCGGTGTACCAAAGGGATTCAGGTGAGCTGGAAAGATGCTGTGAGCTCCTTGGCTCTCTATGTACATCTGTAGGACAGCATGAAGGTGCTTTTGCTTTGCTTCTGCTAATGCTGGTTGATAGGGCTTTGGCAATGAACACTTTGAGAGCAACTGGCAGATGGAGGGGCAGTTCTCTGCACAGCTTGTAAAGGCCTTGTATGTTAGCAACAGGGAATATATGTCTTAGCCATTTTC
Source organism: Brotogeris chrysoptera (assembly GCA_030323915.1). NCBI lineage: Eukaryota > Metazoa > Chordata > Aves > Psittaciformes > Psittacidae > Brotogeris > Brotogeris chrysoptera. Next base: position 22,837 of record JARCZZ010032782.1, read on the forward strand.
CTCTATAAGGTGGTGTCTTGTGGCCCGGCTCAGTGGGAACATGGATGCAGAGCGGGCAAGAAACGATGGCCTCTGCCCAAGCAAGAGTTAAAGCAGAGCAAAGACTCCAGGGGAGCAGGTCTGGGAGGGAGTCTTGTCCCATGGGAGACTGCAAACAGGCAGGAGTGGGAGAGGAGAGCCAGACAAAGACATGCATGCAAGGACAAGCACCTGGCACAGCCTGAAGGCCAACGGTGCCTCCGGGAACAAACAGAGGGAGCCGGGGCTGGCCCCGTGCCCAGCAGCTTGGTGCAGCCGGTGGGAACTGCTCCGAGTGATGCCTGTGTGCGCTGAGCACTGAGCAATACCCCTGTGTGCTGAACCCTGACTGCGCTGAGCCCCAAGCAGTACCCCTGTGTGCTGAGCCCTGAGTTATACCCATGTGTGCAGAGCCTCGAGTGATGCCCCTGTGTGCTGAGGCCTGAGTTATACCCATGTGTGCAGAGCCTCGAGTGATGCCCCTGTGTGCTGAGCCCTGACTTATACCCATGTGTGCAGAGCCTCGAGTGATGCCCCTGTGTGCTGAGGCCTGAGCAATGCCCCTGTGTGCTGAGCCCGCAGTTATGCCCGTGTGTGCTGAGCCCTGAGTTATACCCATGTGTGCTGAGCCCTGAGTGATGCCCCTGTGTGCTGAGCCCTGAGTGATGCCCCTGTGTGCTGAGCCCTGAGTTACACCCATGTGTGCTGAGCCCCGAGTGATGCCCATGGATGCTCACCCTGAGTGCTGCCAGAAGCAGGGTAGGTCCCCCCAGGGATGTTAATAGGGCTCAGGCACTGCTCAGGTCTGCACGGCTGACATGGGACCGGCAATCCAGCACATCGCTGAGCGCAGGGGGGGAACACTCACTCCCGGATGCAGACGCACCTCTGCTCAGCCACAGGCACCGAGGCTGCATCGGCTACAGCGAGTGCGAGGGGAAGGCGGCACAGTGTGGGTGGGAAAGCCGGGAGCTTCTCTTGACTGCTGGGGTCTCCTGTCCTGCACACTGCATGCGTCCTTACAGCTGCCCACAAGCCAAGGGCTGATGTGGCTCCAGAGACCGCAGGGCCAGGGCAAACACAGGCGTGGAAAGAGCTTGTGCGGGTGTAAAGCATCACAGCGGCGCGGCAGCGTTCCTCTGCCTCCCTTCCTCCCTCCCCTCCCAGCTGCGGGGAGATGCTGCTCTCCACGTTAATGTAGGTTTTTCTGGAGGGCTTGTTCTCCAGCCCAGCTCCTCGGATGGATATTTCCCCCAAGCGATGCAGTGATAAAGCCATCGATGGACCACGCTGAGCCAGCTTCCCCACCCTGTGACGCTCACCAGGCTCTCAGGCCACTCCAGACCCCATCCCACCAGAGGTGCTGCTGCGGTGGGGGTCCTGTAGAATCTCCTCTCTGACACGTCACATGAGCAGCACATTTTAGCCTCTGTGAAAGCTCAAATGAGCCAAACCCACTGTTGTTCTACCCTGCAAGTGCTCGGTACACAGAGCTTCACCCCAGGAGCAGATGATTTTTACAATACATATTTTGTACAGGACAGATACGAGGAAACCCCTTTGAAACTCCCCATGGGCAAAGGTTTATTCTTTCAAACCCAGGGTTTTCCCGCTGCCTGCAGCTCCTTTCGAGATCCCAGCTCTCTTTCCCATGCTTGAGGCATCCTGACCTTAATGTCCATACCTGCTTCACCTCTCGGCCAGCACAGGAGATGCTCTCCCACGGCCAAGCAGCCAGAGCAGCAAAAGGCAGGCTGTGACAGCCCAGTCCTCCTTTCCCATGGGAAGGTGAGCAGCCATAGGGAGAACCCTGCCTGGTTCACTCCTTCTCCCTCCATCCCCATGCTCAGGCCATCCCCACAGTGTCCAGCCCTCACCAAACCCCTCCAGGACAGCACCACCTTGCCTTGATGGACTTCAGTGACCCAACTCCAGTGACACCCATTCAGAGGATGGGGATTTACCCCTCAGCTCTCTGGATAACTGTATCAGGCAGGAAGAGTTTGCTCAATGTCCAAATTCCCCAATTTGACTTTGTTGTTCCTTTGGAATTTGGAAGAAAAAAACCCTAAAAACCCCCAAACTCCACATCATCTGTGTGCAGTCAAAACAGGAGAGGACAGCACCAGTCAGGGATGCCCCCAGTCCTATTGACACACAGGTTTGGGCAGTTTACCAATGGAAATGATTAAGCAAATTGCACTAATTCCTATAACCATCAATAGGATGTTTTAACATTAAACCTCGGAGAGATTTTAGCAGCAGCTTCACAGCTGTGAGAGGCAGTGGAAAAAATCACCTCCATTTCACAGCGTCTTTTCCCAGAGCACATATAAGAAACAGAAACACTAATAAAAAGATGCTTCTATCTCTGAGAAAATGACCTGGTCTCTTGATACCTGCAGCTGCTTTGTTTTCTTTCCTACCTTGTCATTGTGATGGGAGCACAATGGTGGTACCAGTCAAAAGTCAGGGACGCCGAGTTATGGCGCATGGGGGAAAAGGGATGATTCCGTCATGGAAACTAATGGGAATATATTTCTGTGCACCTCTGCTAATGGCTTGGTGCCTGAATCCATGCAGGGAGAGGTGCAGGTAACAGAACTGCCCATCACTATGTCACCCAGCCACAGCGCCCTGGCAAATGAGAGGCCCTGATTTATTCTTTGTTTCCTTCTAAGGATGGACCAGCCACCTCCTGCTCCTCACTGTCATCCTCCTCCCCACAGCAGGGAACATCCATACTTAGAAAGGAAAACACCAGGATTTTATCCATAACCCCAAACCCTCACACCAGCATAAATAATTGCTGTCATCTTACATGACAGAAGGAGACATCCCAAAAAACTGGACAAAGACAAAAGGGTTTGGAATAGAGCAAGGAGTTTTTTCCAGATCCAAAGTACAAAACGTTACCCGTGTGGTGCCCACCCCCTTGAGTCACTGGGCAAGGAGTTGTAAAAGAGGCCAAAACTACATGTTGCAATGATCTGTTGTTATTATTGTTTTATTATCTTATTGGTTTAGAGTCTATACATATATTCTACATGTATTCTATACTCTATCTAGAACATATTTGACATATATACATATTATATAAAAATATAATCTATACATATTCATATATATACACATAGATTCCATATTTTCTATATTCTATGTATTCTACATTTAACAAATACTGCCATTATTCTTTCAGTAACAGTGCATGCATATCTTGAAAGCATTAAGATATACAAAGGACAGAGAGCAGAGCAGGAATGAAGGTATTTCAGGCATCGCAGTAAGTAGTCTCAACGTAGAACTTCTGCACACAGATCTTAAAACCCTGTCATTCTTACCAGAATATCTCAGTTGCTGGTCTAAAATTGGTTCTGCTCCATTTCTCTTTATTCTTTAATGCTGCCCAGTCATTTTTATGTGGCTATCCTTTGTATTATTATATATCTACTTCTTTGTATTTACAATACAAAGAAGCAAACTAAATCAGGTTCAGCTGAAAGCATTCAATTGAAAACAAGATAGTGACACAAAAGAAGAAGTTGGATCTGATTTTTGAAGCTCCTAAATATATAAAGAGTCATTTTGCAGGGTCATAAACACAGTTGAGTTGGGCGTGATAATGGAGAAAGGATGAATAACATCTCTCTTAAATGATGGAACTTGAAAGCTGTGCAGAGGGAAAGGAGATACACATCATAGAATCATGGAATCCCAGGTTGGAAGGGACCTTAAGGATCATCTGGTCCAACATTTCCAGGCAAAGCATGACCTAGATCAGATGCCCCAGCGCCATGTCCAGCCAAATCTAAAGTGTTGGGGAGTCACCAGTTCCCTGGGGACATCATCCCAATGGCTGATCATTCCCACTGTGAATAATTTCCCTCTTGTGTCCAGTCAGAACCTCCCTGGGAATAACTTGTGCTCATTACCTCTTACCTTTTCCATAGGGCTCCTTGTAAAAAGGGAGTCTCCATCTTCTTTGCAGCCACCCTTTAAACGCTGGAACACGGCGACAAGGTCTCCCCTGAGCCGCCTTTTCTCAAGGCTGAACAGTGCCAGCTCTCTCAGCCTTTCACACGGCTTCCCAGTCCTTGGATCATCTTTGTGGCCCTTCTCTGGACCCTCTCCAGCCTGTCCACATCTTTTTTGTACAGTGGAGACCAAAACTGAACACAGTATTCCAGCTGTGGCCTGATGAGAACTGAGTACAGTGGGATAATCACATCTTTATCTCTGCTGGTGATGCCCTTGTTGGTGTTCCCCGGCATCCCATTGGATTTCTCTACAGCAGCCTCACACTTTACTCATAGTAAGCTGCTGTCCACCAGGATCCTCAGGTCCCTTTCTACAGAGCTGCTCCCAGGGCAGATCCCAGCCTTTGCTGCACTCTGGAATTGGGTTTACTCAGGTGCAAGACCTGCACTTGTCCTTGTTGAACTCCATTGGCCCTTGTAACCCCACTCTTCCGGCCTATATCCATGGGTGCTGTTTAAATTCCTTCTGATTACTCCTTGTCCAGAACAGCTCCGTGCACAACAGCTGCTTATTGAATACATCCTCCTGGCAGGAAAAATGGATTCCCAGCAGGACATCCAGCCCAGACCTGTTGAATGAGAGCTCTAAATGTCTTTTTCTTCCACCATATAAAACCAGATATGTCCCAGAAGATGCAAAGAAAGCCCAATTCTCACTTGCTTCTCCTGCATCCCTTTAGCACACAGACACAGCCCTACACATGAGCAGGGGCAAGCCTCTTCCCCATCTTTCAGAAGCATCCAACACACAAAAGCCCTCCTGCACCCTCAGCACACACCAGCTCACAGGGGTTCTCTGCTGTTTGGGCTACCAAGCAGTTAACAGGAGCCTTAACTACAGAGACATTGCATCATAGAAGTTGACGGCTGTTTGTATCAACCGTTTTCTACCTATGTATTGTTATTATCACTGACAAATTACATATTGCATGCTATATATTATAGTTGAATATAGTATATACATTAAAATAGTTCTATATTATGTTATATGTAAACATACATATGTTTATAATAAATATATAAATGCTTATATATAATATATATAATAAATATATAATAAATATACACATTTTTAAATATAGAAAATTATATTGCGATATATTTTGATTGTAGATTATGTATTTATCATTATAATTATATTATTAGACTATGTAATTATATTATATAATGATATAATTAAATATGTTCATTTATTACTATCAATGCTACATTTATTACAATATTATAATAACATTAATTAACTTTATATGATTATTTATTACAACTATAATTGTTATATTGTAATGTTAATATATATAAATTTATGTTATAGGTATATGTATTCTAAATAAATGTGTTCGATTTAAATATATATATATTTAAATATACTATAAATGACGATGTCATATATTATTTCATATATTGTGTTACATATTATAGCAAATATATATAACTATATATATGTTACTATATATATATACTAAATGTATA
>JARCZZ010032784.1:0-12787 GCA_030323915.1 Brotogeris chrysoptera
TCTTTCCTTGTATTTCTCTTGTATTATTACTGGTGGTAGCAGTAGTGATTTGTGTTATACCTTAGTTACTAAACTGTCCTTAACCTGTGGGAGTTGCATTCTTTCGATTCTCCTCCCCATGCTCCTGGGACTGGGGGAAGAAAAAGGGGGGAGCGAGTGAGTGAACTGGCTTAAACCACAACAGTTACATAACATTACAGTAGAGAGATTGTAAAAATACCATAACCAAATGCAATTAAAAGTGCATAAATGTTAAAATGAGACTGGCTTACACATTAAACCATATCTTTACGTGCTCTACGAATTCGGTCTCAGGAAGGCTGGGTGGGGGCACCAGGGGCGTAAACAAAAGGACTTCCAGATGAGAAAGCAAGGAGGACAGCAATGCAAGTGGCACCGTTCAAAAAGTTACTGTGTGCCGAAGAGGTCCAGCAGCATCTTTCAGACACGGCTGTTCATCTGCAGGGGCAGAGGCCTATCGTCTGTGCACTACAAACTCTACTTCAGGATGGCTGGGAGCAGGCACCCGAGATGCCCTCAAATGGACTTTCAGGGGAGAAAGCAAGGAGTGACAGCAATGCAAGGGGCACCATTCAAAAAGTTAAAGGGTGTAGAAGAGGTCCAGCAGAATCTTTCAGTCTTGGCTCTTCATCTGTGGGAGCAGAGGCTCAACATTCATGCTGTCCAACCTCAGCTTCAGGATGGCTGTTAGAGGGCACCACAGATGTTCACAATGAGTGAGAGGAATGAAAGTGGCACCGTTAGAAAAGTTGATGTGTGCTGAAGAGGTCCAGTTGCATCTTTCAGTCCTGGCTCTTCATTTTTGGGAGCAGAGGCCAAACATACGTGCTCTACGAAGTTGGCTTCAGTATGGCTGGGAATGTTTTAGATAGAGTGGTGTGCATTAGAGAGAGAAACAATGGATATTTTAGACGGATGGCAGGTGTTCAGAAGTACAGTGAATGCTTTAGATAGAGTGGTGGGTGTTAGAGTGAGAAATGATGTGTGTTTTAGACAGGTGATAGATGTTAAGGTGGAGTATAGTGAATATTTCAGCTAGAGTGGTGAGTTTTAGAGAGAGAAATGATGGACGTTTTAGACAGGTGATGGCTGTTAAGGTGGAGTATAGTGAATGTTTCAGATAGATTGGTGAGTGTTAAAGAGAGAAATGGTGGGTGTTTTAGACGGATGGTATGTTTTAAGGAGGAATATGAGGAATGTTTTATATAGGGAGGTGAGTGTTAGAGAGAGAAATGGTGGGTGTTTCAGACAGGTGATAGGTGTTAAGGAGGAATATGGAGCATGTTTTAGATAGGGTTGTGAGTGTTAGAGAGAAAAATGGTGGGTGTTTTAGACGGATGGTAGGTATTAAGGAGGAATATGGTGAATGTTTTAGAGTGGTGAGCGTTAGTGTGAGAAATGTTGGGTGTTTTAGACAGGTGGTGGATGTAATGGAGGAGTATAGTGAATGTTTTACTTAGAGTGGTGAGTGTTAGAGAGAGAAAAGGTTTTAGATGGATAGTAGGTGTTAAGCAGGAGTATAGTGAATGTCTTAGATAGGTTGGTGAGTGCTAGAGAGAGAAATGGTGGGTGTTTTAGACAGGTGAAAGATGATAAGGAGGACTATAGTGAATGTTTGAGATATAGAGTGGTGAGTGTTAGAGAGGTGGTGGGTTTTTTTAGAATGACGAGTGTAAAAAAACAAAGTAATGAATGTAAGTAAATAAAGTAAACAAACGTTTAAGGAGAAGAATAATGAGGATTTTAAACAAAGCAACATTTTGTAGTGATTGGTAAATTGGTAAATTGAGACGTGAGTTTGTATGTTTGTTTGTGTTTGTTAAAACGAAGGGAGTTTGTTTGGAATTTTCCAGCTTTGTTTAAAAATAGTCGGAGTTTGAGTGGAGATAAGAGAAATGTGAAAATAGTGAAGAATTATGTCTTGCAAGCGTTAATCGAATAGTATCATAGTAAGGAGATTGTGAGAATACCATAAGCAGGTGCAAGAAAAAGTGCATCAGTGAAAAAGTGATACCAAATATATTTCAACTGTCTCATTAAATAACCCCTGAGTTTCAAACCGAATGCCAAAAACGAGAGACAGTGTCCAATGAGCCTTAGTTACATAACATTACAGTAGAGAGATTGTAAAAATACCATAACCAAATACAATTAGAAGTGCATCAATGTTAAAATGAGACTGGCTTCTGCCTGAAACCATATAATTCTGTGCTCTAGGAAGTCGGCTTCAGGAAGGCCGGGCGGAGGCACCAGAGGTGTACACAAAAGAACTTTCAGATGAGAAAGCAAGGAGGACAGCAATGCAAGTGGCACTGTTCGAAAAGTTCCTGTGCGCAGAAGAGGTCCAGCAGCATCTTTTAGACATGGCTGTTCATCTGTGGGAGCAAAGGCCTATCATCTGTGCACTACAAACTCTGCTTCAGGACGGCTGGGAGCAGGCACCCGAGATGCCCTCAAGTGTACTTCCAGGTGAGAAAACAAGGAGTGAGAGGAATGCAAGTGGCACTGTTGGAAAAGTTTCTATGTGCAGAAGAGATCCAGCAGCATCTTTCAGACCTGGATCTTAACCTATGGGAGCAGAGGCCAAACATTCATGCTGTCCAAGCTCACCTTCAGGACGGCTGTTAGAGGGCATCACAGATGTACTCATATGGACTTTCAGGTGAGAAATCAGGGATGTGCCCTGCTCGTTCCCATGCTGCTGCTAGCTTCCCTGGCCCACAGCGGCAGACAGGACGAGTGGCTTCCTCTCTTTGCGCGTGCCTTCCACCTGCAGAGCTGCCGTCCATCACTTCTGTGCTTTGCGGAATGGCTCTCTGTATCTGGTCTTGTGCTGCAGCCTCCTGCTCGCCAAAGTCACCAGAAGCTGCTGCTGGTGCCACTGGAGGGAGAGGTGCCTGGTGCTTCTCAGGAGCTGTGGCCACACAGCTCTTCTTTGGCTGCTCTGAAGGCTTGCTCTCGCTGCGTGGCAGGGCCAGATGCTGTGGAAACACCTTCTGGTGCAGCCCCAGAGGCTTGCTGTTATGGCTGCCCTTTCTGCCCATTGCCAGCATTGCTGGCTGGTACTCTGCTTCTCGCCAGCCTTCCTCAGGGTGGGCTGAGCAGCTGGGTCCTTGCTGTTGTTGGCCATCTGGACGCTGCCGCTCCGTGTCCTCGTCCCTGCAGCCCGGCTGTGTGCTGACTGCTGCCTGGGTCCCTGGCTTCCGGTGCTGTTGTTGCGCAGGAGTGCGCTCATGCTGCCTGTGCTCTTCATTGCAGAGGATGAGGCTGTGGGTTGAGAGGGGCGTGTTTCTGCTCTCTCCACTCTGCTGCCATGGGTAGGGCTGCGGCTCAGCTGGGCAGCAGCTGACAAGCTGCCGTTTGCCACTGCTCGTGCTGCCAGGTCACTGAAACTGCCAGAAGCCGCAGAGGCTGCTGGCGTAACAGGCGGCAGCCTGCAGCAGCTGATGACTGCTCTTGCTGAGCGAGGAGGTGGCCAGGGTTCCACTGCCTCCAATGGTGGCAGAAGGGGGTGTCTGCTCCTGTGTAGAGTTGCTTCTGCAGGGCAGGACCACTCCATTGCCCAGGCTGCCCATCTGCAAGAGAAGCCGAGGGGAGAGGCTGAGCAACAGCGTCCTTTGCTGTCCCGTCCTAGCTTCCTGACTTCACGCACCTTGGCAGCTTTTTCCCTGGGCTAAGCTCCCTGGGACCAGAGGCACAACGGGACTCTCCCTTCACTCACAGCAGTGCCAGAAGGTGCTAAGCTGTAGGCTTCTGCCTTGCCTAATGCCCCGTTGGGGGAAGCCAGCACTGCAAGCACAGACTATGGCTGTGCCCATGCCACCACTCCCCAGGAGAAGCTCTTTTTCGGCCTTGGGGCTTGCACGCTATTGCTCAGAGAATGTCCGGTCCCTTGACTCCAACTCAGCTTCTCCCACGAGCTCCGGTGCCGTCCAGCAATGCCCGGATTGGCGGTTATGGGCTTCAGTGTTAAAAGGCGCCTCAGCATTCTGAGCTGGACTTTCTCCTTCTCTGCCTAGGGGACAGTGAAGGAAAGAATCAAACTTAGCCCCTAATGAGGCTGTTCTGCAGGTATTCTTTTATTGCAGCTCTTGGTATTGCACCTGTACTTCCCCTAGCAAGTAATCCCAAGTAATAGCCTGTCAGAACATACTTTGTATTTTCTTAGTTAACGCAGAAACTTCCAGATAATTAGTTAGCATGTCTCGCCCTACCCACATTCCAAAACCTGATTAAAGGCACGACGTTAGTTATTTCCCCATCTCTGCTGCCATCTATTGACACGTGACTGGAACTTCCGTACCTCTAGGTAGTTTACTGCCGCATGCGGTCTTTCCTTCTTCATCTCTTGTCCTTTAGTTATCTCTTAGCTTAGGCATGAGCAATTCCTTTCTGATTATATAAACTCTTTGGACTGCCTTCAACTCTTATTGAACTTGTTTCATACCCCCAAAATGTCTATTTTACAATACTGTTACAGCCATCCTATCCTAGCAGTGTGGGTTACTTTTACCCTTGCTCACAGTAGACAGCATATGTGACCAACCAAGAGAACTTAGCACTCTGATATTCACACAACTTAGCAGTTTCAATGGAAAAATATTACGCTCTTTTTTTTCATTATGCACAAAATGCACAGGCACATTTCCATCAGCTCAATCACTTGAGTATATACAAGACCTAGCAATGTTTTCCCATCATGACAGAAGGAGAAATTCTAGGTGGTGTATTAACTGCAGAAGGAGTTTGATCTTCCCAGTACTATTATTATCCCTACTCCCTCTGTAATTTCATCATCCTCATTATTCAGGCGTTTATACCTCTCCTGATGAAATGGCAATATCTAAGTACATTTTTCCAGCAGACTAGCTGGGCATGCGTCCTCCTCATAGCTCTCAGGTTTCCTTCTCCATGTGCTCCTTGGTCATTCGGATCTTCTCAACTCTAGTTTCTGTCTTGAACTGCAGAGTTTGAAACTTGATCCTTCAGTCAGAAGTCTGATTAACACTTTAGGCAACATTTTAATTGTGTTTCTATCTCTCCTTTCATAACTCTTTTTTAAAAACTGTAATACCAAATTCTTTGTGCTAGATGGAACACATTAGAAGCCACTTGGACTCTTGTCATGGAGCTGAGAATGTTTGAAGTTTATTAGATTACACACTGAGCAACTTGTGGTTTTTGGCACTGAACAGAAAGCTTCTCTGGACCTGGTGCAGCCCAGTTCCCCAAGGAAAGCACGAGGGAGCTGGTTCAAAGGAGCTACACCATCCATCTGCAGACCTCACTGGAAGAGTGTGGTCTAAAAGCGCTTCAAGTCCCAGGGGCCCTGAAGGCAGAGTCCCCACACAGTCTGGAACACACTCTGGCAGGTGGTGGGAACAGGGTGGGCAGGGGTGGGCGGATCCCGGAGCTGCCGCATTTGTTTTTCTGTGGTCTTTGGGGCCCTGCTTGTGTTTGGTTTCATGTGTGCTTCTGCGGACACCCCCTACCGCAAAACACATCTTTGGCTGTAGGTGGGCCCGGTCGGAGGTGGTGTCCCATCTGGAGCGCTGGGTAGAAGCAAGAGGTTAATATTTGTCCAGTGAAACTTTAAAAGCATGTCAATGTCAGAATGCTCAGTTAGCTTACTTGTTCACATATCTAATCTATTGTAAGCAAGGCCCTGAAACTATAAGCACATTGCTAGAATAGGATGGATGCAACCATGCTGCCAAATAAGACTTCAAATCCCTCAAAATATAAAAATAACTAAAGGACAAGCGATGAAGAAAGAAGGAAAGACTAGTTGGGGAAGTAAATGACCACCAGAGGACTTCAGTTCCCCTAATAAGTCAATAGATGGCGGCAGCAGAGACCATGAAGTTTGTGCCGCCTTTGCAAAGGCAAGTGTTCAAAATCTGGGTGGGATGCAGTTACAGGGACATGGGTGTTTGCTGCCAAAGTAGGTGCCCTGGGACCCTCTGCCCAGGCTCCTGCTGAAGCTCCCGAGTGCCTGTGTTCTGCAGCAGCTGCTGTGGGACTGCTGCCAGCCCCAGGGTTTGACTTCAGAGTCACGGATGTCTTCTGGTGTTAGCACTGGGTAGGTATGGTGAGGCATTGGAGCAATGCCTGAGAGCCTGAGATATTTCACACCTGCTTAAAAGGATGGGCACGTCCTCGTCACCGGAAACACTTGATACTTTGCATCAACTGTCCATCTTTTCCCATGAGCTAAATGAGGGCTTTCCAGGATTTGCGTTTCAAGGAACAAAAAGTAACCCGGCAAGTAACGACATATCAAGGTTGGAGGGACACCAGCACAAGAAGGGATATACTGGGGCGAGAAGAAGCTGGAGAAGTGTGCTGGGTGCCTGCAGCCGGCTGAAACAAAGGAACACACAATGAAGTTTAATCTTTTGTAAATAAGTAAAATTATTTCCACTTTGTAGTTAAGTAATGTTGAGCTTGGTAGCTTTGCAAAAAATCGTAAGAGCTTTGTGGTAGATGACAGCAAAGAAGTATCTTTGCTAAGTGTTTTACAATAACTAGCTAGAACTGAGCTAGTGTTTGTTGGCATGACAAGACGACTTTCCGAACCTGCAGCTCAGCCAAAGGACAACCTGATGAAGAGAAAGATGATGAAGAAACTACCACCAGGGATCCCAGAGAGCACTACCGCGCTGTTATATGCATAAGGGACTAAGGTTGAAGTATTTTCTAGAACTATGATGTAATTCTTTAGAGACCTAATGAATATGTATAGAATGTAATGAATATTCATGATATTCAACAGTATACACAAGTTTTGTTTGGTGCTCGGACAAGACACTAGGAGGAGCTATCTCCAGTGCCTGCCAGCCCTGCAATAAAGAATACCTGCTTGACAACATAAACTGTGTTGGCAAGTTATTAGCAAGTTCCGCTAATCGAAAAGGCTAAACAGATGTGACTCCTGTCTGCTTGGCTGCAGGATCCACTGAGGACAGGGCTACCTACATCCCTTGGGAATTATTCCTGGAGGGACCCCTTTACTCATTTGGATCACGACAGGAGCAGAAAAAGTCCATCTTCAAAAAGGGTATTCTTTCATGTGTATTATTTTCTGGTTGTTGTTCTGTCATTTGCAAGAGACAGCCTGCGCGGGATTCTGTTGCAAGCTCATTTGGGATTAGCTTCTGGATGGAAAAAATTTCTGTGGGCTAAACTTCTGAAGCCTACCCTAAATTAATATACAGGAAGTCTCATAGGTAGAGCACATATCCAGCTGCTAGTGCCCAGCTGGTATACATTTGGATCTGTCTGTAATTTATCAGTGTTTGACTCAGTTTCATGGATTACCACGATAACGATTTTGGTATTAGCAACCTGACAACTTTGCCTGTGACTTGTTGGTATTTGACCTATATTTTCAGCCCATTACAGTGACGATTTTGGCGTTAACAATACGATATGATTAATGCTCTGGTTTATGTTTTGATTAGATTTTTTTTGTCTAGTTGGATTTTTTTTGTGTGTTTCAAGCAGTGTAATTGTGTAGAGTGTGCTTGTATGTGCGTGTTCAGGGCAGGGCTCTGCCAGCAGGCATGTAGCTCCACAAAGAGATGCTGTTCTGTGTGTATTTTTGTTGTCGGGACCATGTTAAAGTTTTTGTGTTATATATGGTCACTGTGTTTCGTGAGAAAGAGTCTTGCGCTGTGGCTTCTCCTGCAGGTTGACCGGCGTGGAAGCAGGAACCATGGAGCACATTGTGAGAGCAACTAGAGACTTGCACTAATGTAGGACCTCAACCATGGTGAGCTAAGGACCCTACGGGAGTTTAAAATTATTGGGGTGAGTTTTCACAAAGCCTCCATAGATGCTTGAAGGAGTGACTGTGTTATGCTGGATGCATGGCAGGCTGTTTGCTCTTTGCTTACAAAGGCAGGGTATATAAGAACGCAGAGCTGGAGCAACAAGTAGCAGATTTCCATTCAGAATTAAGAAAGGGTTAAAGCAGAAGCACTGTTGCAGAAGCAAGCATTTGTAGCCACTGCAGAGCAGGGTGAGAGACTTGCAGAAAGAAAAGTAAAATAAAACACGTGTATCACCTTAGTAGAAAAATACAGTGTTTATTTAGCTGAAAAAAAGAGAGTAGCAAAAAAGGAACAAAGGCTGTTTGGCTACGAGTCCTACCTGTGTGCCTGATCCCAAATGGGACATGGAGACATAGGATGGAGATAGTTGGGGTCCCAATGCTTCAAAAATCAAGTGCCAATGGCGAGGAAGATGTAAAAGACAAAAAAAAAAAAAAAAAAAAGAAAAAAGATGAAGCTCATGCACCTCCTGTATTTAAGGGTAAGATGATTACTGGGCAGAATGAAAAAGTAAAACCAGATGCATTGACTGACCATAATCCCGATGAGATGAAGAATTTATTGGATAAATACAAAGAGATAGAGAGGAGGTTTGGAAAATATATCCATTCCCCATGAGACAGAACCAGTGTGCATCTTGTAAAAAGGATTAAATGTTTGATACGGGAAAGCCCCGAGTTAAATATTCCCCAGATAGCTCTGGTGACTGGATGGGAACTAGATTGACGGGGGCAGGGCAATCTATCCTAGAGAACCCACCGGTGAAATTAAAGCTATGGAGCCAAGAGAATGAGTTGGACTTTTTAGTGGACAGAGGAACAGACTATTTGGTGTTAAACCAGAGTTTTATTCCATTGGGAAAGAATCTGTTACAGTTGTGGGAGCTACTGGCCACCAAAAAAAAGGGCATTTTTTTGAAACCATTAAAGTGCAAATTGGAAAAGGAAATAGCAATGCATACATTTTTAAGCATGCCACATTCTTCAAACTATTTAATAGGCGAGATTTATTTGAACATTTTGAAGCAAACACAACATTTATGTAGAAATGGAATTGAAGAGTTAAACAGAAACAAGTGAAGTGACTGGTGATAACGCAGCCCCACAATCCCCACCTGCACTTTCATACGCTAGCTGAACTAAAAGTGCATTAGCAGCTCCAGGTTTATCCATCTGCCTTTGTACAGCATTGTCCAATTAGTCTACAAAGGGCACACAGTGCTCCTGAGGCCCCAGGTGAACACCCGAAGTAGTCTTCCCACACCAATGCAGGCACTTGCCTCCTGGCCCGAACAGTCACACAGGAGGCCCACTGGAACACCAGAGGTTTTAGATCTGAGCCATGAAGCCAAACAGTAACCACAGCTATCACAGTGACTGTCTTTAGTCACTGTAAGTTCCGTTATGTAAACAGTCAATCCTCAGGCTGCTTCTCAGCCCAATCTTGTGCCCAGGAATGGAAACACTCACTGGCCTGCTCAAGATCCAGTTGCGCTATCAGCAATTCTTCTAAAATTATCCACATTGCTGGAATAGGACAGCTTGCAATGACAACATCTCCCCTTTACCTACTCTCCCCTGGTCCTGAGCCACTTTGTTCACGCCCAGTCAATGTAAATCCCATAACTGGCTTAGCGTTTCAATCGTATGTTCAGTGCGGTTTCCTTGGTTTGAGAGCAGTATGGGGTTTTTTGCATCCACCCTGTCTAACAATGCAGTATGTACTCCTTCCTTCATGAGGCGAACTGGCCACTTCTGGGGTTTCTCTCCTGGCCTCTGCTTGTATTTATCCAAAAAATTCTTGCAACTATAATATGCCAATCCTCCTGTTCTTACTTGCCTGCTTGCTGAAGTAACCATCTTACTTTTAAACACAGGGCCTGCATGAGCTCCTTCCTTTTACAGATCTGTCTCGTCCTCAGCAGTTGATTCTGACTCACTGGTGCCCCAAATATCTCTGTTCCATGTCTCCGCGTCCCAAGTGGAATCAGACACAAGGGCACGGACCCATGGCCTCACCGCCTTTGTATCTTTCTTATTGCACTCTTGTCTGGGGATGCAGACAGGCTATTTTTCTGCTAGCGTGGCACTTTTTTCCCGAGTCTCTCCCCACGCTCTGTAGTGGCTACAAATGCCTGCCTCTGAAACAGAGCTTCTGCTTTAACCCTTTCTAGTTTGGAATGGAAATCTGCTGCTTGTTGCCCCAAGTCTGTGGTTTTTCCTACCATGCCTTTTTACACAAAGAGCAAAGAGACTGCCACATGTCCAGCATGGCTCAGTCGCTCCTTCAAGAGGCTATGAGGGGTTTGTACACACCCCAATACTTTAACACTCCAGAGGGGCCTTGGCTCCCTGCAATTCCAGACCTACAATAGTGCAAAGCTCTGTTTTATCTCATAATGTGTTCCACTGTTCCTGCGTATCCCCAGTCACTCCACACAGGACAGAAGCTCTTTCTTAAAAACATACAAAAAACTTAAATTGAGCCTGACAGCACATACACATACCCGCACACAGACCAAGCCCTGCTTTCACACACAAAGAACTGTGCCTCTTGATACAGCTATGCACTCCCCGACATGGCCCTGTTTTCAGTCTACAGTGTTTGTACTATGAAAAAATCCCATCCTCGTCGCCAATTGTGTTCCAGGCTCATAGGATTCCCATGTATAAAAAGAGAACACCAAGCATAATTTAAATAATTAAATGCTCTGTTCTATTTATTGCGTTATCAATGCTAAGCTAATATATTTTTTAATGCGAAGCAGATTATATGCATGCTGACTCCTGGTTGAATTGGATACCACCGAGCAGGAGAAGAAGAAGGAGCAGGTTTCCTGGTCAGAGGTGTGGCAGGCAGTGCGTCTTCAGGGCATCCCCTGAATCAAGAGGCACATCTGGCCTTCTTCTCCCATCCCTCTCTGCACATATCCTCATAGTCCCCTTGGGCTGGAGTGGAAAATTACCAGTTGCAACATCAGTGCACATGCGGCCAGCATGTAAACTGATGATTACTGGTCTAAGACTCCATTTCACTAACAAGCGGTGTCAACTCCCTTACTTTCAATGCTCCCACAACAAGTGCCAAACACTATTTTCTGTCCAAAACTTTTGGAACCACTCCTTCCCACCTGGGGAAGGGTCATAATTGTATTTTTGCAAGCGTTTATCAATGGCAATCCTGCTGACTATGCCAATTTTCTGCCATGTTAAAAGGCTAGAAATTTGACAAAAAATAAACACCAGTTAATTCCAGCTGTTCCTCAGATACTAGACACGCTGGGTGCAGCTAGCCATTGATTCTGAGTGATGCCCATTTTACCATTATCAGTCTGGTCACATTCCATATATTGAACAATCGTGATTCTGGATGCACTAATAGTGCCCTGAACTTTCAGTCTAATCGTGCTCATGGACTAACACATCCACACTGAAGGCTTTGATTGCGTTCAGCGAGAAAACTATTACGATTAGCTACTTAGTGCAGTTTATTAAAGTAACACATACAGTTTCTTATGGATTGACGGTGATAACTACACTGCAAAAGTGCATGCAAATAATAGATTATGCAAGCATTCAATAAGGTTATGACTAACAGCCTAGGTTTAAAATATTAAAGTAAAAATTAAAAAAGTAACTCTACACAGATTCCTGATTTTCCCGGGGAGGCACTTGATACAGTGCAAGTTTTACCCAAAGGGATCACTGGGGGGTTGGGGAAGCAAGGTCCAGCCCATTGACTGCTTCCAGGAGCCAAGGGTAACCTGCTCATAGAATTTTCCTGGAGGCATCCATATTGATATCTTTGCCAATATTCCCCCTTTGTTGGGCCATTTTATACTATTTTTCACCTTCAAGGTGGAGCTTTGGTGACCTTACTCATACAAACCTGTTATTATTGGTGAAAAATTCTCTTGCTTCATGTTTAAAGGAATATACCAGAAAGAATTCAAAGAGCATGCTCAAAGAGGGGTGCTCTCATTTTGGAGGTGGATAGCATTAGAGATGGAGGCGTGTTTTTTGTATTATTATGTATTAAAATTCATTATAATGGAGCAAAGTTTGCACAAAATACAGCACTTTGACAAGCGATGACAGATTGTTGTCTCAGGTAGCAATTACGCAGCTTATCAGTGTCTAGCACCACCTAGTTCCCATCTCTGCTGCTGTCAGGTGATTAAATTATAGACAGAGTAGGGGATACAATTGTAGACAAGTACAGGTGATGATCAAGATTTGTTCTCCTCCCATTTGCACATCAACTAGAATTTCTTGTTTTGTCATGGTGGATAATCATTGCCAGGTCTTGAATGTACTTGAGTGATTGAGCTTTTCAAAAAGTGCTTGTACATTCATGCGCACATTTTCGTCTTCACAGGCAACAACTGACATCTGACAGACTTCCAGGCATTAAAACAAGATCATTTGTGTCCTGCACTTCCTGCACCCTGCCACCACCCTGCTTGAACCCTGCCTTCCCCTTGCCTGCCCCTTGCCTCCCCTTTTCTTCCCCCTTTCTGCTCCCTGCCTGCCCTGTGCCTATGTGTGACATGTGTGATGTGTGTGTTACATGTGTATGATGTAACACGTTTGACATGTGTGAGGTGTGGAAAACGTTTGTGATAGGTGACATTCCTGTACTTCCCATCAGTACCTTCTAGAATTCTAGGAGAGAAATTTGCTGCTGGGCCTCTTCTTCACACAGTGAGTTCCACAGTGGTTCCACCAACATTACTCACGATCCTTGCTTTCTCATGTGTCATGAGTTCAGCAGCAGCAGTCATTTCTCTCCTTCTTGGTAGCTGATGCAGTGCTGTGTTTTTGACTTTGGGCCTGGGAACAGCACTGATAACATCAGTGTTTTCAGTTACTGCTTGGTAATGTTTTGGTCTGACCAAGGACTTTCTGAGTCTCATGCTATGCCAGGGAGGA
>JARCZZ010032784.1:12887-25513 GCA_030323915.1 Brotogeris chrysoptera
ATCTCAACCTGTGGAAGTTGCATTCTTTCAATTCTCCTCCCCATCCCCCCGGGACTGGGGGAAGAAAGAGAGGGGAGGGAGTGAGTGAGAAAACTGCGTGGGTGAGGGGTTTAAACCACGACATCATGTAAAAGTCTAATTGCCTTCAACCTCTATAGCTCTCGCTCCCTGTTATGCTGCAGCACAATGTGCATATTAAGAATGTCCAACCTCTGCTTCCGCAGGTGAAGAGTTAGTATAGAAACCTGCTGAAGGGCCTATTCTTCAGAGAGTGAGCTCTGCAACGGTGTAACTGACATTGCTCTTGCACCTCTCTTTCCCACCTAGAACTCCAATTGTGTGCAATCTCTACGGCTCCTGCTCCCGACTGTCCTGCACCTCACTGCACAGCGCACCAACATCCAGCCTCTGCACCCGCAGCCCAAGATCCAGGATAGAAAGCTGCTGCTGTGCCTCTTGTGACCACGGTCATGTCTGACATAATGCTACCAGTATTGCTGTCGCTCCTCGCTTTCCCACCTTAAACTCCTATTACTGCAACCTGTACAATACCAGCTCACAGCTGTTTTACAGCACAGTGTGCAGAGCATGAATGTCCTGTCTCTGCATCAACAGTAAAAGAGACAGGACTGAAAGCTGCTGGTGGGTCTCTTCTGCACAGACAATGCCTCATGTCGGTGTCGCTGGCTTTGCTCTCCCTACTCTATGGTGCCCGCTTCTGGCAGTCTTGCAGCACACTACGCATATCCTCAGGTGCCGTGGCCCAAGAGACAAGAGAGAAAGCTGCTGCTGGGCCTTTTCTGCACACAGTTTGCTGTGCAACAGTGCCACCAGTATTGTTCTCACTCCTCCCTTTTCTACCTAAAAGTCCAATCACTGCAGAATGCGAGATTAAGAACGTCTGACCTCTGCTCCCACAGGTGAAGAGTCAGAATAGAAAGCTGCTGCTGGACGTATTCTTCAGATGGTGAGCTCTGCAATGGTGTTACTGGCATTGCTCTTGCTCTTCTCTTTCCCACCTATAAGTCCAATTGCATGCAAAATCTCCAATGCCTACTCTGGCCATCCTGCAGCAAAAAGTGCAGGGCACGAACGTCCAGTGTCTGCTCCCACAGCCCAAAAACGAGGCTAAGAAGCTCCTGCTTAGCAACATCTCTACATGATGAGCTATGCAATGGTGCCAACAGCATAGCTCTCACTATTTGATTTTCCAACTAAAAGTCCATTTGCTTCAAACTCGCTGTCAGTTTTCCTGCAGCACAGCATGGAGAGCACAAATGTTCTGATTCTACTTCCACAGCCAAAGAGCCAGAACAGAAATCTACTGCTAGGCCACTTCTGCAGAAGGTGAGCTCTGCAACAGTGCCATTGGCATTCCTTTCGCTCATCATTTTCCCAACAAAAAGTCCAACTGCATTCAAAAGTTATGGCATCCTCTCCTAATCATCCTGCAGCGCAGTGTGCAGATTAAGAACATTGGGCCTCTGCTCTACCAAGCAAAGAGCCATGACAGAAAGCTGCTGCTGGGCCTTTTCTGTACACACTGAGTTCTGCAGCGGCATTGCTCTCACTCCTCGCTTTCCTACCTGAAAGTCCAATTGCATGCAACCTCTACCGCGTCTGCTCTCAGGCCTCCTGGAACACAGTGTGCAGACCACAAATGTCCAGCCTCTGCTCTCACAGCCCAAGTGCCAGGACAGAAAGCTGCTGCTGGGCCACTTCTGCATACTGTGAGCTCTGCAATGGCACCACTGGCTTGCTCTCGCTCCTAGCTTTCCCACCTAAAAGTCTAACTGAATGAAAACTTTAAGGCACCCACTGGCAGTCATCCTGCAACACAGCAAGCAGAGCACAAATATCCGGCTTCCGCTCCCACAGTCTGAGAGCCAGGATGGAAAGCAGTTGCTAGGACTTTTCTGTAAACGGCTTTCTTCCCAACGGTGACACCATGATTGCTCTTGCTCCCCATTTTCCCAACTAGAAGTCCCATTGATTGCAACATGTACGGTGCCCACTCCCGGACGTCCTGCAGCACAGTACAGAGCATGAATGTCCGGTCTCTGGTCCCACAGCCTAAGCCCCAGAACAGAAGGCTGCTGGGTCAATTCTGCACACACAGAATTCTGAAACGGTGCAACTGGCATTGCTGTTGCTCCTCGCTTTCCTAATTAAAATTGCAATTGCGTGCAAACTCTATGGTGACAGCTCCTGGGCTTCCTGCAGCACAGTGTGCAGAGCGTGAATGTCCAGCCTCTGTACCAACAGCTGAAGAGCCAGGACAGAAAGCTGCTGCTGGGCCTCTTTTGCACACAGTTTTCCTCATAATGGTGCCACCGACATTGCTCTCGCTGGCCCACAAGCATCCTCAGGGACCTCCCTCCGGGCAGCCTCCAGCAGCTCCTGCAGCAAAAGCTCTGGGGAGACTTTTCTCAGAAAGCACAGCCTGTCTTACCTTGCCTTGCTTTTCCTACACTTAGATTTTTATAACTTTCACCTATGCCTTTTAGGTACTGTTCACAATTTGTTCCCATATAGTTTAATTTAAACCTCTAAAATTAAAACCAGCTTCCTCAATGTTAGCAGGCAGCAGGTCTGGGCACCAGGCTATGAAGTTTCGTGGTTTTCTCTGAGCTAAGTCAAGGTGAGGGTTCCTTGTAGCCTCAAGGATTTTTAGGCCAGAGCTACAGGAACAGTAAACTGCAACATCATTGCCAGAAGGTTTTCAGGAAAAAGTTTTCTCTAAGTGTCATCAAGCTGCACAATTAAAAGGCATCAAAAGGCTCTTGTTTTTTCATCTTTTAAAATTTGCCATCAGTCATTGCTGCTCATGATATTCACAAGGAGTAAGCTATTCAATTGCAGAACTGAGGCTGCCTTACTCCTGAAGTGGGAAAAAAGGGACGGAGAAAATTATGAACCCTGTGACAAATGTGTGCAACGTATTCTAGAGGTTCTTGCAATCTGAAAAGCAGTCTGTTCATTAACATGCCATTACTCGTTGCAGCCTTCATATATGTTGTGAATGTAAATACTCTTGGGCCTCCCAAAGTGTAGGACACGTGTAGCTCAGGGGAAAATTCCCCACTCAGCCCTTGGGCAGCTCAGCTTCTGCCCCTTCTATGTCTGATTATATGAGGCAAAGCTGGCTAAGGTGAGATACTCAGAAGGAATGTCAAAAAAGTGGCAGGCTGCAAGAACAGCAAACAGCCCATCCTGCCCAGTCAGCCCTTAAACAGTGGCCTGAGCAGATGTCTAGGAAGGAAGGATGGGGAGTGCAGACATGCAATGAGTCTGCCCCTTAGCAATCCTGCCTGCTGGCTCAGTGACTTCACCTGATTGAGGTGACAGCCATGTGTTTAGCATCCTTGAAATGTTTTGCTTTCTTGAATTTGTCTAGTGGTTTTCTGACCCCTTACAATGCTCCCAGTGGGTATACCATCCCACGCAACTATCTCAAAGGGCAGCCAAGGGCTGAAATACTTTTTTTCCCTTGCTTTTTTTAAACCTGCTGCCTAACAAATTTATAGTATAACATTAACTGACTCTGGTGAAAAAGGATTAAATTTCCTGTCTATTTCCTTTTCTTCCATAGAACACTCATATGCTCTCCTTTGTCCTGCAGCCATTTCCCTTCCGGGCTGATATGTCCTAGATCACCCAGGCCATCCTCTTGCAGAAGCTGTTCTCTATTTCTGCCCTTATTTTTGCCCACTTCACAATGACTCAATGGAGGTATATATAGAAGAGCCCTATCAGTGGGACACTCCATCTGAGGTTATCATGGCATGCACAGTGTTTCCTTGTACACAGGAAGTCTCATCATTGTCCTTTTGATGCATGAGCAACCATGGGGATGATGCTTCTGGATTTAACTGTGAGTACACTGGCAGCTCCAGGCTGTCCATGTCCAGCTCCTGGCATGTCTGAATGCCCCAATGCAGTCTCAGCAGTGATAAGGCTGAGCATCACATGGCACATCTTGGAAAGCAGCACAGGTGAAGAAGCAGCCTCAGTTTCTCAACCTCTGCCCAAGAGCAACCAGAAGTCAAACACAGAGCTTGTAGGAGAAGGAAGGCTCGGGAGCAATCACAAAGGAAATACCTTATTTCACATTCTGGTCAAAGGATGCTACCTGGGAGGTAAAACAGGCTGGAGCGAGGGTAACCGCAGCTCTTCCCTCTCACGAGCAGCAGAGGGAGCATTCCCCTACTGGCACCCACCTCCTATCTTGCCCTGCTGTTCCGGAGCTCATCAGTGTATTTCAGTTTACTTTAATCACTGCTTTTACCTCATATCTTTGAGAAGTGTACTCCCCACTGCTTGATTGAGGAATGACATTTTGTCATCATTAAACCAGGCAGGCTATTTTCCATATGTTTCATATCTGCTGGCTTTAAATGGGACTAGCTAAAATGTATGTTACACAGTCTGTCCTGTACTCTATCTGACAATGCTGGGGACCAACCTTGACCAATTATATTTTATTTACATATTTACATAAAGCAGTCTGGAAGCTTTCTATGGCCTGTATTCTTCCACCAAAGGCACTCACAGCTGCCTAAATGCTAAGTACAGATGCTCAGCATACACCCCAAGGAGGGGATTGTGGTATCTTCAGAAGCAATTTTCTCCTGCGGGATTCCTTTTAAAAGATGTGACATGCTTCGCATATTTGCAGCCTCACACCCGATATTTTGGAAATTGCCTGGTTGTGACATTTGTACCACTGTGGACCTACATGCCCATGGACACACATATGAAAGCAATAAGAATGTAGGGCTCCATGTCCCTCCTTGGTCAATCCTGCCTACTGGTGCCGTCCTGTAATGACAAATATCACAAGCAACTCCTTGGATGGAAAAGTCTGACCTTTATTTTATGTGTTTTCTCCCCTTTCCAGTTGAATTTGTATGATGCTTTGGTGGAAAAGCCTATTGACATGAACAGTGTGAACCATAGCTGCAGCTTCCATGATTGCAGATGTGTGGATGTTTGTGTGTGCATGCATGCTTCCATGTCCAAGTATGTGCATATGCAAATGTGCAAGTCTATCAAAGTATTACACCTGTATATTTATCACTTATTACTATGCATGACATTTAAAAATATTGCACAGTAGACGCAATGTGTAATACAAATGTCATATGCAAATAATTTTCCTAGTGTCACAGCAAAAGTAATGGAAGACAAGGAATAGAACTCTCAGCAGATCTGTTGGGTTTACACTTTACATAACATGCTGACTCCATTTGCTGGGGATGGTACAAGGAAAATAGCTGTCAGTTATACTTTGTTTGGAAGCAGATGCAACATGCAGAACTGCAAGCAGGCTGATGCAGTACCTTTTATTACCCAGATTAAGGATGGCAGGCAATTTATTCAGTAGAGGCCAACAGCAAATAAGCTTTTGCCTGTGAAATGAACTTAGGCAGCTTGGGGTGGGGCCAAAAAACAATAAGTATGTTATTAAAGCAGAGCAAGATACTGTAATCGTACATATGTATCTAATGTACATAAATACATATAAAGGCAAATAACTCTAATGCCAGCTTTGGAAGCAATATTCAAGTTTGTAATGCAATACTCCACCATGGATGTTGTCTGTTGTCAAGGAGATGGAGTATCTAGACTATCCGACCAAGTGATAATGAGATAGACATTCAATGAAACACATGCAGCTTTCAAGAAAAATTGAAAAGAATCTTACATAGAGACTGAGGGGTCTTGCCTCCCTTACTGAGATGTCTGGTTTATACAGGAAGAACAGAAACCAGTAGGCTTTGCATGTGGCTATAACAGAGATGCAGATTGAACCATGCTACCTCCATAGAATATTTAATAAATACATGAAAAGAGATTCTTTTCCTCTATTATAAGAACAACAGCCACCAAAAAGCCTGGTTAAGTACTCTCCATTCATGACATCTGATTATGAAAGCTAATCCCTGCTCACAGAGAGGATGTGGCAGTTATGGGCACAAACCACCAGCTGAGCAAAAGCTCATCAGGACTTCGAGCCCCAGGGACCATATCTGGTTCAGTAATGTGCCTCGGGGATCCTCCAGCTCCCCCTTCCCCACCCCACCAGCCCCTGGTAAACTTCCCACTTCCATGGAGGCACCATGAGCTGTGGCAAAAAAAGTTGTTACCCTTAGCTAAGGAAGGCAGAACAAGGATTTCTCCACCATTTCTTTTTTCCTTGTGGAATAGCTGATATATGAACACCACTCCAGGACATCAGCACCTCTGTTTTGCTCTTAATGCCAGTGCTGTTGCAGGCAACAAAGGGAGCTGAGCCCTAACTGCTAGACCTAAATGTACAAACTGCTATAGCTCAAATTAAAGAGTTGATTTCTTTCTTCTGGGGCTGTGAAAATGGTATAAATTGAGCTCAGCTCAGAAAAAACATAGTCACCCTCTTTGCCCGCTTCCTCTTTGGATAGAAACACTGATGTTTCCCCTGTTGTTTCACCAGGTGCACAGGCTCCTCTCCTTTCCTATTTAGCCCCTCGAAAAGATGCTTCTCTTTCCCATGAGCACCAGGTACACAGGCAGACCTGTTGACGGATGCCAGTCCAGCTTAGCTCTGTCAGTTTTTCACAGGGAAAGTACATGCAGCAGAGTGGTCTTCTCTGTTGGTGGGAATGAGTGAAAACAGACTGGGAAAAGAGCTATTGGGCATCAAGCTGGGTGCCAGGGCTTTGTACAGCATCAGACTTGAGAAGGCCATACATTGGGAAGCATCACTGTGTATCTTTTCCTCATTCAGCCTGTGCAAATCTGATGAAAAATGTTCTGACCAAGCATTTTTCTGTTAGACATTTTCTTTCTACATAAAATTAAAACGCCCTGTGTACTGATTTTGATAAAATTACAATTTTCCTTGTTTAAACAAAGTGTTTACATCTTACTAAAACATCAGAGACCCACTGTTTATTGAAAACCCGTCAGTTAAATAAAAACACACTCATAAGGTGAACTTTAATTCCAGGGGAAATTTCAAAATTTGCCATTTACTTTTGGATTATGAGTGGAATTAAACAAAGAAACTACAATAATGAAATTTTCCAGGTAATTTCTATATAAACTAACATGGGTCTTGTATTAACTGCTTCAGGGTGATGTTGCAGGACAGGGTTAAGATTCAAACTAATAAAGTGAGAGAAGATATAGGCCAAATAATGCAATAGCTGGAACAGTGCTCCAAGAACTAAAGGAGGTCAGTAAAAAGAATGCCAATCCACACTGGTTAATATAAAATGTATTTTCTCTAACAAGATGCCTTTGATGAGATGAAATAAGCTGCTGAAAGAAATAAAAAGCATTGGACTTGGTACTGTGTGACGCTGGCTTAAGAATTAGAATGGCATGAAATCAATGTGTCAATATTAAATTAAATTAAGCAACTACAAGCTGCTAAATGCATCTTAATGCATTTAAAATATATTGTGAATTAGGAATCATCTCCTCTTGTGTGTATTGCACATGGGACACTTCAGGGGTCATTTATTTTGTCTCCATTACAGCTAATATTCTTCTTAGGATCACCAGTATCACTAGCAAGAATGCTTGTGGGTGCCAGATGCTAGAGGATACGTCAGTAACACAGAAACGATATTATAGATCAGCATCACTGGTTGCAAAAAACACCTGGTTGAGCAGAGCCAAGCATAAACCATGTCTGAGAATCAGAAGATGTTGACAAGGCAGGTGATTGTGCCCACATCTGGCACAGTGTGATTAACTAGCCTGATAAGAGTGTTATTTGCAATTTAACACCCTAGAAGATCCTGGCATTACTCCATCAGCATTTCCATCAGCCACCCTGGACCAGCTTAATAATTAGATGCCTCCTGAATTATTCTTCCTTCTGTTTATCGACCTGCCTGTTGCTCTATAAAGTCTCCTCATAGTTGCAGAGCCCTTTAATCCTGGTTTTGAGGCACCTCAGAGGTAAGAGTACGGTTATTTTCCACCTCAACACATGGCCTCCCAGCAGGCTTCCTGCACTCAAGCTGCTGCTCCAGGACAACAGGCATTGGCTCATCCCTGGGAGCCTTTGGGCTGCTGCTGATTTGGTATCTTTACGGAACTTGCTTACAGGCACAAAGCATACTTCCTTTGAATGTTCCAAATAAATATTTGCTTTAGTAGCCTCATATTTTTGTGCCATCTTTTATGTCCTCTCAGGATGTTATATGACACATAAAATGTGAAAGGTCATTAAGTTAAAGTGGGAAAGCAATTAGCCCTCCTTTACACTGTGGGATGCAAATAAATTATGTTACCAAATATCAGCCATCTCTTTTTAAAAGTTGGGTAATATTTTAGCAAAATCCTGAGGTTCTAGAGAAAAATACATTGTATTTAACACAAACTGACCCAAATAATTGACTACACCCAGGTAACACCCTCACCCAGTAAGAGGAGAGCATGCCACCACCATTGTCATAGCTGCATTGAGGACATCATTATAGGGACTCTTCTGGCTGCTACATCTCATCAGAACAAAGAACCATAGGCCCTTCCTCATGAGCCCATTGGCTCCGGCCTGAGAGAGTACAAGGTGCTAATACATGAAGCAACCCAAATATATGGTCACTGTAGTTTCAAGAGGGAACCCACTGCTGAAACATTGGAACGCTATTTTATCTGTTGCCCAGTATAAGCTAAGTGTCTGCTGCTTCCCTCTTGTTGCTGATGTTATTGGGATCTCTGCTTCACTCAGCTCCTGTTTTCATTAAGCTAATAAGCACTTAATATCTTTGCGCCTTCTGTTCCTCTCTCAGATTTGGCTGAGGCCAGCCAGTGATGCCAACATAAGAGCTGGGAATGCAAAGGGAGCAAGCAGCAGCATGACTGCAGAGCTCTATTTCCTCACGAAGTAAGGTTAAAAATATCAGTGACCTTTCTGGGCTCTATTTTTCCAGGGTTTAGAGCAGAGTTGTGAAATTTGACAGGTGTGAGAGGCCTTTGGGGTGTGCCTTCTGCTGTTCTTGTGAAAGTATTCCCAAATTTGGGCTAGGTATCAGCCTTTGGAAAACAAGACCATATGTTAATGTACATCTAAACTTCAGTGATTAGGTGGATTCCCCAGTAATTTTGTTCTCTCTGAGCCTCATGCAATTTTCCCTCTGTGCCTTCAGCATGGCTCTGGGGTCTCCATCCAGCCATCCCCATTTCCCAGGATGGATATTGGGATGGAAGGCAGGGGCACAGCTTCTTAAATGCTCCCTGTTCTCACCCTGCTAACAACCACAGAGCAAAAGGATGATCGGAGCAACTGCGAAAAAGGACGAGGACACAGAACAGATGATGGACCACGGTGGCCCTGAGTCACCATGCTCCACAAGAGGCAGCAACAGTGGACAGCCTCTCAAAACTGTTCTTGCTCTGAGAGGGACAGCACGATACTGTTTCCTCACAGACAAAAGTTGTGCTGCATACATTAATCTCTGACATGCAAGTACGGAAGCAAAATAACCCCAGTTAAGTGGTTTGATGACTCCTGCCTGAGTGAAGGACGCTTCTTCAGACAGCAATCAAGTGCTTTTTTGTTTACTCCTAATTTAAAGAGACTTTGTTTAAGGTTGAGTAATTTTGAGGCGGAGGATGAGCATTGAGGTCCTGCATCCCTCCAAGCCCCAGCTTCCTTCTCCACTGGCCCTGTGAGTCCCACTGACCTGCATGGGCCACCCTGAGAGCAGATGATGAACACTGGTGGGTGTAAGAAGAGACACCAATTGGACTGTGTTTAGCCAGGGGGATTAATCAGCCTAGAGGAGATTAATGTGGGCACACCCGACCCCTCAGGGACCCAGGAAAGCTTGCCACAGCCATAAACACCAGGAGTGAATGGCGATGTTGTAGGTGGCTGGCCGGCAGTGACACAGAAAGCTGATTCAGAACTGAATGAGAATTGGAATTGCTTGGGCAGAAATAAGTGAATTTGGACTGAACTGCAAGGGAGAGTCAAGATGGGGAAATGGGAAAATACTGTATTCAGTAGTGGCTATCAAATAGAATTTCTATACTATGCAGCAATGATGGCAAGAGTCCCATAAAATAATTAGATTTGGATTAATGCACATTCAATTACATTAGTAATTAAGGTATTGTAGGGGCTGTTCAATTAAAGTTGCAGAACCCATGTACTTTTTAAAAGCTCTATTTCTGAGGGCCTGACTTTGCAATGATGCTCTGCCAACACCATTTTCTTGACTGAACTCTAGTCCTCCAAGAGTGGTATAGCATCAGTTGATTGATGTTGAAGATCTCTGCACAAAAACCAGTATAGAAATCACAAAGCCAGGCAGAGCTGGAGCAGGTGTTATAGGAGCCACTCACAAAGGGGGCTGCTGTTCTTGTGCAGTGCCTTCACCACATTCTCCATGCCCCTGTCCTGAAAATGTCTTGTGGGTAAAACAGTGCTTGAGCCTGGAGTGACTCCAGTGAGGAATATCACAACCAGCAGGCTCTACCAGCACTGCTGGCAGTGGGTTAAGGCACTGTCCTTGCACTTTGCCCAGTGAAGCTGCTGCAGCAGCCCAGGAGCACCCTGGCATGGGTAAACAGGTGTATTGAGACACCCTCAGCCCCATTGCAAAGGCCACTAGAGCCCACCTGCCAGAGCCCCAAGTGTTAGCAGAATCAGAGCCAGCTATCCTTTGGAAGCAGGAGAAGACTTTACTTTTCAGATTAAGGTGGCTTTACGGTGCAGGCAGGTGTTTGCAGTCGGTTGTTCAAGCCCTGGCTTTAAAGTGGACATGGGACAATCCTTGCGCATCCCATGCTTCTGTCTCCATCACACAGTCTCTCCCGGGGCTGTGGTCCTGCTGAGCTGATAGGTTGTCCACGTAGGGGTCTGACCATGGATCTCAGCCAAAGTCAGAGATCAGGCCAAGGACCCTTGGCAGAGCTCCACAGGGGCAACCCATAAGCTCCTGGACCCTGTGCAGATGTCTCCACAGCCCACTGCGTTGCACTGGTGCTGGCATGCATCTGCCACCCATCTCTCCATGCCCCACATCAGATTGCAGATTTTGTCCTAGTAAAAAGGCTGTTTCGTAAAGGACTCTCCATCCTATTTGCGATAATGCAAAGCCCTTCTTCTCCTGTTCATGGCTGTGTAACAGCCTCAGTGGCAAATGCATTAGATGCTTATGCAGGAGAGAAATCCTGGTAAGGCTGAATGCAAATTCAGTGAAGCCAGATGGCATACATGTTTTGCAGAGACCACTGTCAGAGCCCCACAGATTTTCTGAAACTTCCATTCTTTTAATAGCCAATGTACACATTCATTGGATACCTATTTTAAAAGAGAAATGGACTCTGAATAACTGAAGTGACCAATAGGTCACTCCTTAGCAGGCAAAACTATATGCAGCCACTGGAAATTCTCCCAGGCCAGAATGAGGCAAAGGCTGCAACGTTTGACTTGTGTGATGCTCAGGACCCCCAGTTAGCCATCTTGCTCTCCTCCTGGTGATAAGTGAGGAATTACCCACAGATTAGTAAAAGTATAAAATGATCACATTTTCTGCAGTCCTTTCTTAGCTCTCTTACTACTTGCTTTGCTTCATTTGAAAAAATACTGAAACTGAGGGTAGCACAGAGGAGAATGTTGCTGTCACCTTGCCAATCTGGCACACTTCAGCTCTCCTTTGAGGAAATGCTGCGAAAATTTCATGGTTCATTGTCAGTAAAATTTACCTGGGCATATGCTAACACTAAGAACAATCTATATTAGATATATATGTATATAATTTAATCGGGCTAAAAGTCTGAACAAATTTTTAAGCAGATGGCAAACTAGGCAGTACAAACAAGAGGGGAAATCAGACAGTACAACCCAAATCCTGTATATAGGTTTTACCTGCTACGGACTGCCTGTTTCTCTGGTCTGCAATATCTCCTTGGGTTCAGAGTGGCAAGGGAAGAGCCACCAGTCTGATAATATCAAGCCAGAGCCAGGTAGGCTTATTGCAGAGACAGTTCCAACAGTTTTTCACACCACTGCTAGCGTGAGCTGGACCAAAGGGACCCAGGAGACTAGCTCAGTTTTACTGGGGTCTTCAGTGAGAACACGGATGGAACATCAGCCACCATCCCCTTTGACCATTCCAACCCTTTGTTTCTGCTGTCTAGTGCTTTGCAACAGAAAAAGCAGGCTAATACTTTAACAGATGCAGACTGTCTCCTTCACCAATTCCCTTATAGGAGGAGTTCACTGGAAGGTTAATAGGATGCTGAGCAGTCAGACTGATTAATATTAAATTAATCCAAGTTAAATTATGAGAAAGTCAAGTAAAGCAGTTGGTTCATAAGAATTCATATCAAAAGCATTAAGAAGAAGCCATTTAGACTGTAAGGAAACAAAGGATCTGGAGCTGGGAGTATTCTTGCCCAGTGTCGTGGTTTAAGACCCCAAGCCATGCAGTTTTCTCACTCACTCACTCCCCCTCTTTCTTCCTCCAGTCCCGGGTGGTATGGGGAGGAGAATCAAAAGAATACAACAAGCACAGGTTGAGATAAGAACAGTTTAGTAAGTAAAGTATAACACAAATCACTACTGCTACCATCAATAATAATACAAGAGAAATACAAGGAAAAATAATATGACTTCT
>JARCZZ010032784.1:25613-35858 GCA_030323915.1 Brotogeris chrysoptera
CACTGAAAACACTGCTGTTATCAGCGCTGCTCCAGCTACCAAGGAGAAAAATGACTACTGCTGCTGAACCCAGGACACCCAGGCATCACCCAACTGGATTCGGCTGCCGAGTTTGAATGGCTTGCACAACCAGTCTTGAGAACATGCAGTGCTTGCTCATCATCCTTCAGTAAGCCCGCCTGGTTCTGGAACAGCCTGCAGCCTCCCTGGAGGACAGTGTGGCTGAAGTGCCTGCTGCTGGGACATGTCACACCGCCACAGGGAGGCTGTGCCAGGAACCCTGAAACATCCCCTCCCCACTACCGACCAGGCTGGGGCTGCAGTATGCAGGAGGTGTGACATGTTAGGAAGCAGGGCAAGGAGGAGCCAGTGGCCATTACTGTACTCCTTGCTTTCTTCTATGCTGCCCTATCAGTGTGACTGCTTCACGTGTAGCATCTATCACACAGGAGTGTTTGTGAGATGTGGTTCACAGGCCACAAGGTCTTCAAGGACTCCCAGTCATCTCTGGAGAAAGCACTTAGCTGCAGTAAGGGTGTTTTAAAGTAATAATAGTCAGGAGAGGTTTATTCATCTCTAATGTTATTAAAGCTATTTCATAAAACAACAAATCTCTCCACAGATATAGCTAGGCTATCCACTCCTGCAGCTTAGGGATTCAGATGGATATCTGCTTTCACATGCAGCAGGGTAAGCTTCTTTATCTCAGCATGTGAAGTTAGGAGAAAAATTGCTTCAGAAACAAAGGGTCGCTAAATAGCCACCTTCCTAAAGAGCCCAGAGCAGCAGATCCTGTAGTTCAATATTTTACACCCTTAATATACATGTACCAAATTTTCTCTTCATTTCAAGGTACCTGTATTTGCATTTGCCTCTGGATTTTTTCTTTTTTTTCTTGCTTTCAAATTAAAAGACGCTCTTTAAACTCCATAATGTGAAATACCTCCTTCTAAGGAGGCATTAATCTCATCACAAGATGAAACAATATATATGTAATGTACTTTGATACATAAAAGCTGAAATAAAACATTAACATTTATATTTTGATGCGCTAATTTGGGCCTAGTTATGTTGACACAGATGGAGTGAATTACTGGAGGAGAAAAAGCATATCTGTTAAAAGTTATTGTTTAATTAAGCCATTAGCAACTGAAAGGCAACCTTTAAATTATAGCATTTTACATGTGTCTCAACCTGCGGAACTCTTATGGCCCCCCAGCACTTTGTGCACACTGCAATCTTTAATGTAATTTGCAGAACGACCACCCTGTGAAGGAGACAAAAAAGGGCCGCTGTCTCTGCTTTGCAGGTGGGGAGATAAACTGGCCACCAGCCTCCTAGGAAGTTCAAGGGACAACACAGTGGTCTGAGGTTAACACTCTTTCACTGGCCTGCTTCATTAGTCTGCATGGTAAAGCATCACAGAGCTCTAAGGAAACCTTCATCTGGAGATGAGCATCATTGAAACCACTAGTTGTTGCTCAGGGGAGACTTTGAACCCTGACGCTTGTGTACCCCTCTTTGTGGACTTTTGTACAGACAAGATTTACTACCTGAGTGCCCAGCTCTGCACACAGCTTAAGAAATTGGCAATAATCCTTTATTACACCTGCAGGCTCACTCTGGAACAAGCCTGATCTGCATTGCTTATCCCCCACCACACTTGCCCAGTCCTCACCCACAAAAGGGATGTCAGAATCAGCAGCCCTAGCTCTTGGCTTCAGTCCTGATGTTTTAAGTGAGGCATTAGAAAGGTGAATGAAGACAAAATAAAAGGAGTACTTTGTCCCATGCTTTTGTGGTAGAGTGTGTGCTTTTCATGGAGAGCAATCCGGGCCTTGGAGGTGCTGTGACAAGCTGCTGTAAGCTGTCTGGCTCTTCCCAATCTTGTTCAGGCAGCTGTTAGACAGCTTGGGTGAAGCCTCTACAGGTTTCCACAAACAGGGAGGTGTTTATTGGAACCAGGACTTGTCCTGAAGACTGTTCCAGCAAACTGCATTTACTGGAGAAATGCAATCTCGCCATTTCTCCTCCCTTGTTCTTCCCCTCTTGCTTTTAAACCCTTTGCCCAGTCTCAATCAGAGAGCTAAGAGATATTAAGCATTCAGAAACAGTGCAAAACCAGACATCCATAAAGAAGAAAGGGACCCTTTTAGAGGCTTTAAGGTGGAAAAGGTGAATGCCATCAGCCTTATCTTCGCCCAGGAACCCAGGCTTCCTTGGCTCTTCTGCCCAAACAATGCCTGGCAACTGCTGTGATGGTAAACATGAGGGTCATAAGCAGTGCCATAAATAGCTCATTTAACTTCTCTCTGCAATTTACACCATCACTGCCAACAAAGTGACACATAATAAATAAAAGTAAGAACTCCTTTCAGCTTTAAAAATAGAAATGCTTTTCACTTTAGCTGCTGCAGGAGGAAGACCTGACTCTGCTTTCACTTATGCTGGAATAAAACAAAATCAGTTACACAGACATGAATGGAGTTATATTTATCAAAACCTGTGCAAGTGACAGCAGAACTGACCTCTTTTCTTTTAAACCTTTCTACTCAGTACCGTATGAACATTTTTTATATTTGATGCAGTAATCTTTCAGGGCTGACTCTTGCTCCTCGAATGAGTGCTGACACCATTCAGGAACAAGGATACAGCTCACAGTGAAAAATCAGTGTTGGTGTAGACCCCAACAGTACAAGAAGTGATCCTTGTCCCAGTTCAAGGGGCCAGTGCACAGAAAAGTGCCTCCATGGAGGGCCAGGATGTGCTTTTCCTACACTAGAAAATGTTAAAGCATAGCGCAGGCACTGGCAGCAGTGAAGGTGCTCATAAGGCCCTCCAAGAAGCCTCCTTGCTGTTAAGAGGAGAAACACTGACACGCTCCTGATGGTGACCTGTTCAGTTGTCTTCATCCAGAGCCATTAACTTTGGCCAGGCAGGATTAAGCCGTTTATTAACCAACCTAAGCAGGCTGGCAGAATAAATGGAAACTTTCCAAGGAATGTGCCAGAGAAAGGAGATGGCATATCCCTCCTAAGGAAAGCAGCAGCTCAAAGACAATGAATCCCTTCTCTCAGGGAGCTGGATTCCAGTGCTCTACTGTCTGAGGTTGCAGTGAGCTGAAAACTAACCAAAAGCCTTGCTGCCATCCCAGAGTACTGCATTAAATAATTGAAAAATGAATAATTAAATTTAAAGGGGATTATTTCCCACAGGCAGGCAGAAAATTGCTGCCTGCAGGACAAAAGATGATGGCAAAATTTTGTTTTCTGCAGTTCTCAGCAGTCAGTAATGAAGTGATGTGAAGAACATCCACAGTGGGCAGGAAGGGTCCCCCTGAATCACATTGGGGTTTTAGATTTCAGTTTATCCCTAAATTGTCTATTGAAAGAATAGTAATGATTTCTGGAGAACAAGGAAGCAAATAAGGAAATACAAGACATTCCCTTGTTTACAAATGTCACCCTTGGGGTGGGGGGGTATCTTTCTATGTACAGATACCTGAGGGATCAGCCCTTTGACTCATGTTTGGCTGTTATACATATTTGTAGGACACATTTCCATGTTTAGCCCTTTACATTTATTTTATTGCTGGCTAGGAGGAGACATACACACATGCCTTGTTCCAACACTTTATAAGATCAGTATTTGATGGCACTACTGCATTTTACCCTAAGATGTATATATCTGTTTGAACAGACGACACATTGTGAAAGTCTATTTCTCACAAACTATAATTAAAATTAACAACTCTCCACATCGGATAACAATATCATAATACCCTTGCTCTCCTCACAGAAATTTAAACAACTCAACATGCCAAGTGAATAATGATCCTACATTTATGCAGCACTTATTTTCCCTTAGTAGCTGCAAGCCCTTGGTACACCAATACCCAAACTGTAAAAAGGCACTGCAACAGGGTCTGAATACATCCAACGGGTAGTAGATTGTACTTTTCAGCCCTTCCACCCACCTCCCCAGCACCTCAGGCTCTTCTTGCCCTGTGAAACCTTTCACCCAACCTTCATTGTTCCACTTTCTTCGTTCTGCCTTTCATATCCAGAAGCCTTCTTTTTCTTCCCTGTGTAAAGCTGCTTCTGACAGCCCTCCCTAAAACTCATATTTCTCCAGTTAAGCAATTTCTTCACTCACCACATCAGCGTTGGCTATAAAAGGTCAGGGTATTTTGCCAAGAACTGTGACATTTTCCTTAATCCCATCTTATTTAGCTCTGTGTAGAAGGTTAATAGTCTTCAACACAATGGTCACAGTTGTGACCAAGCTGTCACAAACTGGATGGTGTCATGGGATTTCGGAACACATGTCCAGCACTGGGAAGGGTAAAACCTTAGCCTTGTTAGTCCTCCTTCCTCCCTCCAATAACAGGTCCACACTCATCATCACACCACACCAGCTGTATCTGAAAACTGTGACCCTGTGTGGGAGCCCAGAGTTTCAGCAGCAGATTACTCATTCTCCACCCCCTATGCCAAAGCTGATAGGCAGAGAAAGCTCAGCAAGTAAACAGCATGCTCGACATTATGGAGCAAGGCTGCAGCAGAACAATTTCTGAATGCCAGCCGAGGGCCTCAGTCCCAAACCCAGCCTTTTTCTTCTGGGCACCCATCACATAGGCCTGTGTCCAAGACAATTCACTCACCTATTCAGACTGTGGTTGTGAGACAGATCCTTGCATCAAATAGAGCACTAACCTCCACCACAGAAATTGAGAGCTGCCTTCACCTCTAGGAAGAGTATGTCTACAGGCTGCACCGAAAGAGAGGACATCTTTTGTGGGATGTGGCTTTTGAGTGTGAGAGCTGGAGACCAAAGCCAGCAGGGTCAAGGCAGAGGAAAGAGAGGTAAGGCTCTAGCTGGTCATTCAGGCAGCTCTATCACCTTCCTCATCCAAGGCAAGTCCTCAGCACAGAAGGAGCAGAGAGCAGCACAGCTACTTCTCCCTCCAAGTAAAACCATTAATATCAGCACAGTGGAGGC
The DNA here is from genome assembly GCA_030323915.1 of Brotogeris chrysoptera. Taxonomy (NCBI): domain Eukaryota; kingdom Metazoa; phylum Chordata; class Aves; order Psittaciformes; family Psittacidae; genus Brotogeris; species Brotogeris chrysoptera. Next base: position 30,615 of record JARCZZ010032784.1, read on the forward strand.
TAGTGGAGGAGATATTTTAGCAAATACCTTTTCATTAGACCACCCTTACTTTTAGTAAATGGATCTCTGTTGTTTTTAAAAATGGCTTTGCCGTGACACGTTCCAGGGCCAATAATCATTGATCCAAGAATAACATTTGGACACACAGTAGTTCAAAGTTTTATTTACAGAGTACTCAGCACCAATGGTTCTTTCTCTGCCTATGTAACTATTCCCTTAGCTCAGGCTATCGAGAAGCAGCAGGAACACAGTGGGTGATATTCCAGCCTGTCCGGAAGTCCTCTGAGATAAATCAGTGCAAAGCATTTTTGTCCTGCTCAGCTGCAGTCCCAGCTCCGTCCACTGCTCCGGCAGGGGCTCTAACCATTTTAGGGATACTCTAATCCCAGCCATCTGGCAACGGTCCCTGGGGGATGGTCCTGCAGCTCCAAACCGCCAGAGTGCAATCAGCTGAGTGCTCCCTGTTACTGGAACAACTCCCAGCCACGTGGCCACCGCCAGCCTCCAGCCTCTCTTTCTCATCAGTGCAGAAGAAAGGAGTCACTTTGGGGATAGGGAGGAGGGAACTGAGTCCAGACCATCCAGAGAGGCACTCTCCTTCCCTAACTTATCAGGACACACTAAGTACAGGTTTTGCAGAAGTGTGACAACCCTTGTGATTTTTTTTAATGAGTTAGTACTGGCTCTTTTCATCCTCAAAGCTCTTTACAGCCAGCCAGTCATGGTCTCTTCTCAATAACTGCCAGGCAACTGCACTTGGACCAGTGGCAGCAAGCAGAGCTTGTCCCCCTCCCAAACAACCCAGGCCCTGTAAAGGTACCAGTATCTTTGGTAAACAACAAACAACCCAGTAACCTTGCAAGGCAGGCAGAGTCAGTGTTAATTTTTCCTCTAACAGATGGCGAAACTGAGAGGAGATGGAGAGATGGCAAGATTTGCCCAAGGCCTTCCTGCTAACCTGTGCTGCGAATGCATGAATTAGTGCTGTGCTCCAGCCAGTCAGCTCCAACTGCCTCCAGTACTCATCATTGCAAACGTCTGACAAAAGCATATGCGCATCAGTACAGGGTCAAGCCAAGGTCCCATCTTCCCCTGTATCCTACCTGTGGTGAAGGGCATGGGTGAGTGCTGGCAGAAAGGCTATGCCAGCAAGACTGGTATGGACCATATCCCTCTCAGTATGCCTTGAAAGATGAGCAATTCCTTTCGATCCCTACCACCTCTCATTAATGATTGAAGTATTGAATCATGCTTATTGGCTTGCAGCACTTGTATTGCGCAGGTCTGAACTGAAGAAAGGAAACACTTTTATGGTCTTAATCAGACTTCCCTCTAAACACATGTTTCCGTCCCCACCACAGCAGGAGCAAACAAAGCATTCTCCTACCCAAGAGTTCACGTGCAAAATGTACTTTCAGCCCCAAAGGTCACTGGAAATGGAGGAAAAAATATAACCCTGCTCTCATACTGTTAGCCAGACTGAACAAAATATCGTGCTCCAGTCCCAAGAGCAAGAAGGTCTCTGGTAGGCAGTGGGACATCAACGGAAGATCAATGTATTGTAGCCTGGTTCCAAAGACACTGAGGTCAAGAAGATCTTTTCAGTGGGGTTCATATTAGGTCCTTGGGGAGTGCATATCATTAATGGCAAGACCAGCCATATGGATCTGAAATCTAAACCATGTCATAAGATCACACAGCAGCACTTTGGCAGGTGCTGGAGAGTTATTCACCATACACTATTGATCCTCCAATCTACCTTGTGAAGATGTTTTATATCCTTGGCATGGAGGTAAAATTTACCCAACAAATGTAATAAACAGCACTGCCACCAAGACAAGGCATAGGCTTTACACTACTGGCAGATTAAAAAATCATCCGCTCCCTAGTGATTTCCTCCTGCACCTACCAAAGAAAAGAAGTCCAAGTGTGGATAAATTCAATACAGATGATTCTCATTTTTTGCTTCTGGAAAATGCCCTGTCAGATCTGACAGTCAAGCTATACATCCATCACTCTCTTCAGTTAAGTCCTTGGGAATCTACATTAATATTCCTACACTTTGTAAAGTTACAGTCTGTTCCAAAGCCTGCTGCCATCAATGGAAATCTTAGAACAAGGCCTTAGAAATGTTTTGTAGAAGTACAGTTTTGACTAGAATATATTAAAATGTTAGAATATGTAGAAAAATTAAAAAATGTTTTTAAACATGTCAAAGGGAAACCTATCCAGCCACGGGCCTTATACAGCAGATTCTGAAATCAGCTGTGGATATAGATGAGCGGGGCAGCGAGATTACCTCAGCAAAACATATCACCTACTGTTCAAAGCACATGCACTGCTCCAGCATGTCAGCCTCTGAGCTGGGTCAGAGAGATTTTTTCACTGCTGATTCAGGCCTACGTTTTTGCTAAACAAATGCCATTCTACAACTTCATTATCTGCTGTCATCAATCACTGAGGAAACAGGGAGGTGCACATTAATAAAAGCAGGAAGATTTTTCTCTCTTTTTAAGCCTGTGGGGAACAACAGCATTTCCTGCAAGGAGTTTTGGATGAGCATGATCTTGCCCTAGGACTCCACTGCAAAACACTGGGGTTTGTTGGGTAACTGCAAAAATGTCAACATCTTTTTTGTCCTGGACTCCTTCAGGTTCTTCAACCCCCTTGAAATCTGGCCTACAGGAGTCCAGAATCTGCAGGTCAGAGATGCAGGTGCCATGAAGTGGGCATGCTGTCCACATTGCTGTTGGATTTAGCTTGTCTCCTGCCAGAGTGTAGCTTGGATGCGAAGACCCATAGGGCAGCATCCTTCAAGAAGACTGATCTCAGCTGTAAAAAACATTTATGGCACAGCATGTCCTTACGTCCTTTGCTTCTGTCCAGATTTAAGCACATGTCTGGTGTGCCACCAGTTTGGGCAACAGGTCTCAGCATAGACTTGTTTGTGTCGGTTTGCAGGGCATGGCTGTTAGCTTTATAATATGCAAATATTTTTTTGCAGGATTTGTAACTTCATGAAGTTACCAGCCAGTGAAATTGTAAGTGAATAGCTCTGTACTGCACAAACCCAAAGCAACCTTAAATTAGGGGGTCCTCTGCCCAGGTTATTTGTTAAACCTCATCCAAGAAATGTTCTCACCACACATGCAGCAAATTCATCCCCCTCCAAAAAATATGAAATACATAGAACAATTTACTCTTAGTCTGCTTCTTGACCCCTTTTACATTAAGAAACTTCATTCACAATGTGGGAATCCCAGGCATAATTTACTCTTTTAAGATAGTAGGAATATGTGTCTGTAACTATGAAATAATAGACTCTATCCTGAGGAGGTGCTTCATGCCCAAAATAAAACAGGGACACTTGGCAAGAGGCAACATTGGTTGGGTGGGGGAATCAGAAGCTGTCAAGGGAAGTTCTGCTGCTGCAAAACCTGCAAAGAGGAAGAGGCTGTAGGATGACAGAGGCCATAAGAGCAATGTCACTGCTAGCTTCAGCAGTCTGGCTGAGGGTCCTGATGCTTCGCATCCCATCTCACCTGAACGCTGGAATTTTAGGAAATTTACTCATGAATTTTACGCAATTTATCTTCCTCTTCATGAGGCTGATGCTGTGTACCTTCTCCTTGCACAGGCAGTTATACAATGAGATGTGTTCAATGTACTTCACATAGTCTGATTCTAGCTAGTGGCTTTTATAAGCCTCACACTAGAGGCTTGCTACGTGCTTGGGCAGATGCGTGAGCCATGACTCCAGGAATGTCTCTGTTTTCAGGACATACTTCTTAGTTTAATAATATGCAAATATTTGTTTGCTGGTTTTGTAACTTCATGAAGTCATGAGCCAGTGAAATTGAGAGTGAATAGCTTTATACTACACAAATCCAAAGCACACTTCCAGGGTGTATAAATCAGTGTAGCTCCACTGACTGACTCGGCTGCAGTTGGGTTGATTTATGCTAGGTGAGGAGCTCATGTGACTGAAGACATAACACCAAAATGGCCAGAAATAAGACCCCATCCTGATTTTTCCCTCTACAAGTGTACCAGCACTGCATCTTTGCAGATGACTGCATGTTATGCCACTTGCGGCCCTTCACACACAACAGCCAGCACTGATGTTTATCAAAAACACTGTGTGAGGTGAGAGGGAGAAAACCACAAAAATGACAACAAGAACTTGGCACCACTTTAATCCCATCTGACTCTCTCTTGATACCAGGAAGATTCCAGAGGTTCTGCCTCTGTGCAGGTACTAATGGCAGCCTTTGATTCCTGCCCTTTGCTGTGGCTATAAGGCACAAGTACATTGTAAGTGCCTGGCTCTTGGAGCAGCTGCATCCTTATAAACCAGCATCTGAAAACCACTTGTATTATTAAAGTATTTAATTATATAGTTTTATATATTTATATATTTAATTATATAGTTTTTTAATTATTATAAAGATTTCAGAACTGCCCTTTCCCCATAATCACAGGTATTTAAAATATTTAGCAAAATAAGATGGCACACTGGAATGGTTCTTATAGGTCCTATGTAGTGCTTAGGCAGGAGACAAAAAATACCAGTTGTCTGTGTGAGATGAGAACTGGATGCAATTTCCCCCCTCTCTCAGGCAGGATGCAGCCACTATGCTTACAAACCCACAAAGATTCTTCCATAAGCATTGTTATTCTTGAAACTTTTCATGTCCTTGTACACAAAATGCTGCAAGACTCGTAAACAACTTAAGGATGGCAATACAAAGTGGGAAATGATTGTCCCCAGGAAGTGGCTGGCTGATGAAAGCTCCACTGGTGTGAATAACCAGCACAATTACAGGGAAAGGCAGTGAACTGGTAATGGGACACTGAGCCTTTAACAGTTAATCAAAGTGTGAATGAGTCCCAGAGCAGCACTGACTCAGATTATTTGATGTCCTATGGGAAACATGTTAGCAAGGTTCATTCCAGCTCCCTACCTCATCAGGACCATTAAAACCAAAGGAGCTGGAGCCCCCACAGACTCAGATGTTTCTGTTGGTCCTACCAGAAGCTCATCTATACCTTTGGAAACCTGGCCTTACTTGTCTCCACCACAAGGGTCACCACTGCCGCTCACACAGACTGCCTCAATTTTTGGCCAAAGACAGAAATAGCATGAAAACGAGAATCCTATTTTAGAATCTTAGAATCATAGAATAGTTAGGGTTGGAAAGGACCTTAAGATCATCTAGTTCCAAACCCCCTGCCATGGGCAGG
>JARCZZ010032785.1:8836-18994 GCA_030323915.1 Brotogeris chrysoptera
AGCAATCACCCTGTCCTTTTGTTGAGCAGATAGTTTCACTGCTCCCTCCCCGGACACCTGCTGATCCGGGATACTCCACAGTAGATGTTTACACCAAGTTAATGGGTTCACTGACTTAGCAATCACCCTGTCCCTCCACCCATCAGCCAGTTTAACCCTGCCCATCCCCAGGTCCTGTTTTTCTATTTTTCTTACACTTTTTGTACTAAGGTCCTATGGACCTAAAACCACGCTCAAGCACCCCCATTACAAAGCCATAACCTTAGAACTGATTACATTTTGTGCCTTTGTGCCTCCTCCTTTCGGCATACAAATGTGCTTTTAACCATTTATTAAAAATTGCTCTCTCAGGCAATACTGACTGCTGTGTAGCATATTTGTTCTTGGTTGAGGCAATTTTATCCATTGTTGGTCAATTTTCTCTGGTGGTTATTATCAATTTTTATTGTATTAAGGTACTGACATAGTTTCACTTGCTTAAAATGCAGCATAATACATTGCTAGTGAGTAGTAGCTACCTTCTCCTTTTCCCCCATGTATGCTCAAACCCAGTATGAAAATCACAAAGTCATGCTGCCCCAACACCACCAACTTGAGAAATTATTTTAAACCTACAAAAAACATTGCTGTTCTTAGACATCTTGGTATTTTAAAGTAAATATATAAAACTTTCCCCGTGAAAGTTCTAAAATAACATTACAAGTAACCAAAATGGTTGTAGTAATGCTTATTGTACATTTACAAATCATGAACAAGTACTGATACGTATGACTTCATTCAGAAATAGAAAAAATTACCTTGAACTCTATAAACCACAACAAAATTTATGACCCTCCTTAACTGAAATAAGATTACATTATATAAAATTTATCAAGTAATATATTACAACCCCTAAGATCATCTGATATAGGTGTCTTGCAGAGAACAGTGTGATAAAACAAACTATGATTCCTTTTAAAGAGGAATAAACATATAACGAGGCAATATTAATAAAATGTCCCCATCCATAGCTTCTTATATAAGGAAAAACAAGTGTCTGGAAAACATAGGGTTAAAATACTTTTAGCCTATCTTAGAAAACAATGTTTGCCTTGTAAGTCTGTGGTGTGACAGCAGAATTTAGTAGTCTTTCTTTTTATCAGTTATCTTGGAAACAGTGTCTCCCAAAAATCTGCTAGCTCTGGACATTCCTTATCTACCTGTATTGGGCTGCTTATCTCCTCACTCTGCTCTTGTAGATAGGGCTGGTTTCTACTAATTATGATTACCGGGGCATCCAATTGTGCCAAAGGTGAAAAGTGTACCCTGAGGAAGACTACTTACTTCATCCTGAAGACCCCTGCCCAGGACTATCAGAGGGCAGTGGGCAAGTGCCAAAAGGGAGGGGACTTCTGATACTGAGTACCTAATTGTAATATCCCTGCCTCTCTCTTGGAAACCTACTGAATATACATGTTTGTGTGTATTAAGGATCTGCTCACTTAAACCCTTGGTGTATGACTTGGGTGGAGTGATGACTCCCAGAGCACCCAGCTAATCTCTCATATCTCTCATCAACGAGCACAATAAACAAACTGGCTACTAATGTTGGTGGTAGCATTATTTTTTTTGGTGGCAGAATTGGTGTTTATTAACAATAGTTTCCCTTTTTCATACAATGGTTTGAGTTGAAAGAGACCTTAAAGATCATCCAGTTCCACACACCACACACACCACCACCACCACCCCACCACGGGGAGGCACATCTTCCACTAGACCAGGTTGCTCAAGGCCATGTCCAACCTTGAACACTGCCCAGAATGGGGCATCCACAGCTTCTCCAGGCAACCTGTGCCAGTGCCTCACCACCCTCATACTGAAAAATTTCCTCCTAGCATCTAATCTAAATCTACCTTCTTCCAGTTTAAAGCCATTCCCCTTGTCCTGTCACTACATGCACTTGTAAAAAGCCTTCTCCAGCACGCTTGTAGGGCCCCTTTAGGCACTTGAAGGCGGCATTAAGGTCTCAGCCTAAAGAGAAGGCTCCTTACCACTGAGATAATGCAGTTCATGCAGTTCTTTGTGCTGTCTACATATGTATAGTACATATGTATGTATAGAGTAAGCTTGTGAATGTTATTAATGTTTTTCTAAATGTTTGATATGTAATGTAGATTTAAGACATATGATTAAAACATATGCTTTGACAAGACTGCTTGCCTGCTGCAGATAGACCCTGATATGCTGAGAGTCATATTCTAGAGCCACACATTTCTTGTGTTTGATGAGGCCACAAGTTTTTCTATGGTAAAATCAACAAGTCACATATTACAGGCATTCAAAACCACAGGGGGATCTGGCCAAATCAGCAAAGTGGGACTCAGGAGAACCAATACTGTCATAATGTTTAATACATGACCTTGATGAAGTCACTCAGTAGGTTTCTGCTCTAGTTTTCCAACTTCATAATGAAAGAACAGAAATGAACAGTATTTCTTCCATCCTTGCCTGCATTTTGGGGTGGAAACTGTATTTAATTAATATTTGCATAAGAACAAACACAAGAAGATCATGTCCTTGGCTGTATCTCACCAATGTCACAAAAAATTAATTACAATTGAAGGAAAGAGGTATAAAGCCACCCATTTTTTTAAAGTATCAAGTTAAAGCTTCTGTTACAAACACTAGTTGAAAATATGCTACAATTTGCACTAATGCTTCTGCCTGAAAGGTTAGTTATTAGAAAGTAAACTGTTAAAAGGCATAGCAAACAACTGCAATTCAGAAGTAATTAACAATAATGGTGATGTAGATAAGACTCCCTACAATAAATACAACTATAATGTGAAAAAGAGCTTTGAAAGACAATAAAAGAAGATTAAACCAAACTGTGATACAAATAAAGAGCATGTAAAAAGAGTTACCACAATTAACAGATTTTGATGCCATTATGCTTGTGTGTCTGAAAACATAAATTGTTTCACAAATGGAGAAAGTAGTGTGATTTAAGCACTTTTGAAGCAGAAAACTCGTTTAGCTATTTTATGAGGTAGAGACACTTACTGTAAATCATTTCTACCCTTGCAGGAGGGCAATATAAATTGGCTTGATAAGATATGACTGATTTAAAATACACTTCTTTAATAGTGCTGGCTGAATATAAAGCACCTTATAACTGGATGTGATCTGAATTTCAAAACTGAGGGTTCATCCCCATGTACAAGGGTTCGAAAACTTTATTGGTGAAAGCAAGAAGATGAAGCATACTTCTAGAATTTTTACCTCTTTTGCATTACCGCAATCATTGGACAAAGCTACAGAAGGTCATTTTAAATAAGTCTAAAAGCATCAAAAATAATTCTTTAGTAGGGTGTCTGAATGCAGTATACCTCTTCACAGCATACATCTGTATCCAAAACAGAGGCCTCTGACAAGCGTAAGCTCTAAGAAGTTATAAATATACCCATCACGAGAGTTTGCTCTGAACCCAAATATAAATGTACTGAGGAAATATAACAAACCACAGTTTGTATTTTGCACCACTGTGATGGCATCACCAAACATAGCATGGCAATCCTTAGGAGTGTGCTACGTAATCATGTGAGCAATGCCCCACCAAAGGGGCAAAGAAAGATGAGTGTAGTGGTGTATGTAAGGCATTCAGGTAACTGAAAGTTCCAAGATATTGAAGCAGGTAAGCACAGGTGACTGCAAATAGGGCATGCTGCTGAAAGCAAAGGATGACTAGCAACACAAAACAATAGAAGATAAGCAGTGCAGGGAGAAGATGACATCCTCTCTCTTGGTGATATAGCACTGTTGTGGTTTAAGGCCAGCCAGTAACTCAGAACCACACAGACGGAGGAATGTGGAGGAGAAAAAAGGGATGAGTGAGTGAGCGAGCGAGCGAGAGAGCGGCTGCATGGTTTTGAGTTACCAGCTGGGCTTAAACCACACCACCTCCCCAGATATATAAATATTTGATTGTTCTCATCTTGCAGAATGGAAGCATTCAAAAGGAAAAAAAAAAATCTTAAAGAGAAACTTAATGTGTCTTACCTGATAAAATACACAGCCCAATTGTTTAGAACTCTCAGCAGATTTTCTCTCCTTTTACAAGCTGTTTATCTACCTGCCCATCCATAACTACCCTTTTAACAGAGGAACTGCTCTTTAGAATTAGGTAAGATTTTCAGGCTTGTTTCTGTGTGTTTCTGCAGGTTTTTCAGAAGGCCAGAGTCTGACACACACAGAATCGTCAGCTATTTCTCCATCACAAGATTTGTACAGAATGAAAACATGTGTGTCATATTTTCCTTCTGATCAAATATAATGTGACAATGCAAAAATTTTCCTATATTTGCTTGTCAGTTCTAGTTTGGAATATTGCTGGAAATGCGAAAATCTAACCTGAATAAAAATGAGGTAACAGCAAAGAAATATTCAAACAACCTGTTGAAAAAAATTTAATTTGGTTTGGGTTTGAACTTCTGGAATGAGAAACAGACATTTTCTCATTCCAGCAAATTCACAACATTCGTTCTGTTGCATGCGTAATTGGTGAGGAGCACTGAGAAACAGAGCGTTGAGAGCCTTGTACTGTTTATAACATAAAACAGGTATATTATGATCACAGGTATACATAGTAGTCTGCTATGTAGTTCTCCATCACGTCTATAGTCTCGTTTTGTCATTTTCATCTACGCAGGTAAGCAGAGATACTGTGCTCAAAAACATATTCCCTGGTCTGGAACAATGAGGTGCCACGTCTGCTGTGAGCACTGAGGTTAATTTGCTGGCACAGTGTTGCCATAGCCTAAAAGCTGATGAATAGGCTAGGCTGAAATACAATGCTTAACAATTTCTGAGGTATCATACGGCATAGTACATAAATAACAGTAAGAAGACTTCTGAAGAGCATAGAATACTCCAAACCAGTGAGATTGTGAGATTATTACTATATTGGGGGGGGGGGGGGAAGGTATAAATTCTACTTTGGCGCAAACTCATGGAGAAAAATTGCTTGTAGCTGGCACTCTTGTAAACTAATCAATGCATTCCAGATATAGTTTATAGAAAAGCATGTGCTGTTGAAAACATGGGATGATCCCCCCACCTAATAAATCAAAATCAGAGTATTTTCATTAGAAACAACTATAAACAATAATAATTGGAAAAAGATCAAAGGTGACTACTTTTGTCAACGACCAGCTATCAAAACCCAGATAAACCCTCTTATCTAGGGAGTTCTGAACCACCTTATTTTGTTCTTATTATACAGCAGACAGTATGAGACTTGGAACATTTTATTTACAGTAACAGAGACAGCATCAACTTTAAATGGAGTATTTATCAGCTTTAGAAACATAACATTCATATATACAAAACACGTATAACACCCCAAAGGAGTTACATGCTTCATGTTCACAACTTCATTTTTCAATGTTGTTAATGAAAATCCCCACTGGATTATCTGGTTTTGATCATTTTCCTCAATGTTCCATAAGAAAGCCTATTACATAAGAATTCTACTCCCCTTCTGTCATATTGACTTAGTTTGAACTGTGAAACTCCAATTGTATTTGATGTCCTATGCAAAATAAATTGATTTATTCAACTGCACACTCTACAAAATTCTCGTAGAAAACTCATTGAAAAGAGAGTCAACCATCCATTAAATCAAAATGAGAATGACTAAAAGGATATGGCTCTTTATAGAGGTCTAGAGGTCATCTGGTGCAGTTTGTATCTGTTTTGTGCCATTTATTTTGACTGCTTATGACAAGATCACATTTTTCTTTCCATTTTATTACGTCGTACAGCACTGAGCACTTTACAATTCATAACAATAAAAAACAAAACAAAACAAAACAAAAACAACCCACATGGATTGTTTTAAAGTCAAAGTTTTGGAAGAAGCTAGGGAATGCTTCCATAAATATGAAGTGAATTCTTGGGTATTCATACTATTAGGCATTATTTGAGACAGAAGATAAAGCAGAAAAATAATCTGAACAGGATTCTCATCATGACTCGCCTAAATTAGTGATCTAAAAGACTCTTGCACTTCTGGATGTGGTAACAGGGACTTGAGAATCCCTTTCACTTTCTTCAGATATGAGCATGAAATAATGAAAACACTGCTAAAGGCATTGCTAAGATGTTTGTGTATGTATATATATACATACACCACAAAAAAGGTAGAACCTTTACACATACCCAAATCCATGCAAGACCATGGGACTAAAAACCATGTGTTTGGAGTGCTTTATACAGTCGTATAATTGATCTCCCCGAAAATCCTCTGATAGAGGACAATGTTTTTTTCTTTGTCTAAGTACAGGAAGTATCAAAATCGGAGCAGATGTTCTCTCAACAGAACATTTGGAGCAGTAGACGTTCTATCAACCATTTAACAGACAGGCTACAGAACTCTGCTTCTTGTCTTTGCCTAATAGGACCATTTTGGATACACTATTCCATGATTTATCCACAGGATTATTAAGGCAAAATCTCAATCCCAGCTTTGTTTCCCAAACAACTCCATGACAGAAAACTCATGTTCTTCTGTAGCTATTTTCTGGTGTTATTATAACATACACAGTGCTGCAAGGAGAAGAAAGCATAGCTTTATTTGTGGGACATGATACTCCATCAGTATAATACATGTATTATCCTGATATACTTGTGATAACAAGGCCTTGCTATATTGTAGTTCTAATTTAGAGAACATATTACACCTTATAAAGAAATAACTTACTTTACTAGGTTAGTTTTATTTTGTTTCCTTTCAGTCTTTTTCCCAAATTTGATGAAAAATATCAGCATCTCAAAGATTTTTTCTTTTTTGAGCTTTTATAAATAAATTAGCTTTATAATGCAATAAATTTCAGGATGTTTTCCTTGAAAACTGATTTTCTGATGAGATCCAAAAATTTAAACTAAAAGATGCACAATAGTTTGCTTGATCTGAATATACACATGCTAGGTTATGAGGTATCTGAAATCTAGAATTCTGTAAAATTGAAGTAGTGCAGCAGAGAGAATTTAGTTATAAAATTATCCTTTAAAAATCAAAGGGAGGATTAAACTAAATCCACAAACTGTCATCACTCAGATCCTTTATGGAACCGGCAATTAAATGAATCAGAGCAGCTGCATCTTCTTATGTGTAACCTGGGTTTAGTCCAGAGACTGACATAAATTATTCTATTGTCTATTAGGTCTGTGAAAAAGCCTGTGGAGACCCCTCTTGAAAAAGAATTAAAAGATAAGGTGAAAATAGGTGAAAGTAAGAGAGATGAGTCCTTGCTTGATGGTCTTGAAAACCTGAAGAAAGAATTCAGAGACTATTGCAAAGGTTTTTGTATTGTAAGTATGCATTCATCAGCATATAATAAAAGCTCTCAAAGATGAACTTTTTCCTATTTATTTGAATGCAGATAAGGCTATTTTATTTGCAAAGTCTATTTATTTTTTGTTACATGGGGGTAAAGATATTCAAAGCTTACATATTTTCATAATACTTGTTTCTACTTTAGGTCATACCATATTTTAGTTTGCCTTCTGAATTACAGTTTTGATCATGCAATGTGTACCGAGTGAATTTAAATGAGTTCTCTTTATTTGAGCCTGTTCTAGTTCAATTACTATTTCTCAATACCTGCCATCTAGTTTTGAATCTTGATTCATTCAATGAATGCTCAAAGAATTTGTAAACAGAAACACTGTGACTGCTGATTTTTATTTTTTTTTTTAGAATCTATAGTTAATGAATCCCTAGTAGAACTATCTAAGTCATTTTAGTATGTGATAAGAAGTTAACTTCTGCTACTTTGAAGTATTTCTGCCATATTAAAGCAAACAAATGAGAAAACTTGCCTGTTTTTTTTTTCTAATGCCATATTTTATAATGCAGTGCATGCTGGGGCACTTCTGAGGAAGTGCCAGAGCAAGAAGTAGCTGCTAGAACAATTTGCAAGAGGCAATTCTAACATATAATTGGGGAGAGAAGGCCATTGGGAATGACGGAGAGCAGATCCTGGTTCATGAGATAAAAGGACAGCAGGCAGAACCTGGTAAGAGGAATAATGCCAAACTAAATACCAAGACAGCACATCACAAATTTCTCGGATAAGAATCTTAAGCTTCAAGTCTTTGACTGATTTTAATTTCACTATTGAAGACATTTAAAACCAGGTAAATATGGAACTCTTAAAAAAATACCATACTGCTGAGATTTTTTAAAACCTGTCTTGATACAGAATTTGATGCTTTATGTATTATTGATGGTGTACTCTATTTTCAGTTTTCACATGAGAAAATACTGAAGGGCCTTTAAAATAAGTGGTAAGTAAACATCACACAGCATTTGTCATCATTTCAGAAGAAAAGCATGAAAGACCAGGATAAGATGAAAAGTTCTTTTATTTTATAATGTGGGATGTTTAATTTTGTTGAAATTTCCAGGGGGTTTTTATGTTTCACGTACATCACAGAGGGCAACATGTGTGCTCCTATTGTGGGGGTTTCCTTGGTTAAATGGATTTTCACTCATGAGAAAATTACTAAAAGCAGTCTATAAAACCATTGACTTTACAAAAACAAGCGCAAAATAGAAGAAGTGTGTCAAGAAATCAAATAAGGAAAACTTAAAATAATACTCCTGCTTTTTTTTTTTTGGCAATTAAATGAGCATAGCATAGCATGGCATAGCACAGGACAGTATGGAAGGATTTTCATTCCCTTTCTAGCATCTCCTCCTATAAGAAAAATTAAAACCGGCTATTTGCCAGATAAATAATTTCAAACTTAAAAAAAAAAGCATCTGACAGCATAACTTGCTCACAAATCTTCACTTGTTACACATACACACAAGATTTTAGTTCACCCTCAAAGCTTTTACCCATGAAACTCTCATACTTGAAAGATTCCCTGAACTTATACTAAGCCTTGCCAGCAAAGAAACCTTCACCTTTCTGCCTGATCCCTTCTACCCAGGAACTTCTGTTTCCCTTAAGAGCGTGAAGAAGTTGAAACAGAAGCACGGAAGAGGGCTACAGCAATTTTGGACACAGCAGGAAATGTCAGCATAACTAAAGCTGTGATTTCATCTTTGCTGACTTGCTAACTACCTCTTAAGTCAGATTTCCCCTGTTTCTGGCAGATCCACAGGGGTTCTCCTGCCAGTGACGTTGAAAGAAGAGGCAGAGTTGGAGGCCAGGCTTACATTTTATGGTATGCACTGTTTGTGGCTTATATTCCTCCCACACAAAAGCAAGTACCTTTTGATCTTCCTCTGCTTTCTCTACCATCTGTTACTAATATAAGACACGGAATCCTAGTGGTTCTCAGGAATAGCAGGAAGACAACCAGAACACCATCCCTTCCATCAATTTATGCCAAACACAAATTCAAAATTTCTTGAACATTTTTTCAATACAGTGGTGGTAATGCACATCAGCTTCTCACTTGATTTTTCACTGAATTAGCAGACTAGAATTAGCAGACTAGAATCTCTCTGCAATTGACCGGAAGACAGATCTAGGAAACAGATAATGTTCAAGTTCTGGAACCTAAGCTAAGTTAATCTTTTAATGCAGTTCTTTAATGCAGACATATCTTACGATGCATCCACACAAACTGATCCAACAAGGTAATGGGGAACATAGAAAGCAGAATGAGAAAAGGGAAAGTGTCTGGCAGGCTAGAAGTGAAGATATGATTGCAGAAATCGCTGACATATTTGTAACCATCCATTCATAGTTCTGTTTTTGTGGAAAACAAAACTTCTTTCTACACTAGAGTCTGTATCATTATGCTGATATATATTATTGCCAGGTAAATGAAAGGTTTTATTTTGTTCTTTTGATTTTTGTGGGAAAACAAATTCATTTCAGTAGAAAGCAGCAGAAGCTGATTTTTAAAAAAAATCTGAGCTATCATCTTTAACAAAAAGATTCAATAGCTGGTGTGAGATTCATTATTAGAAAATGAATGCTGAAAGCTTTTTTGTTGTGGTTTAAGCCTCTAACCCACCCCACGCAGTTTTCTCTCTCACTCACTCCCCCTCTTTCTTTTCTTTTTCCCCAGTCCGGGGAGAATGGGGAGGAGAATCAAAAGAATGCAACTCGCACAGGTTGAGATAAGAACAGTTCAGTAACTAAGGTATAACACAAA
>JARCZZ010032786.1:0-10251 GCA_030323915.1 Brotogeris chrysoptera
TGAGGTGACTCTTGCTGTGGTTCAGTTTATGGCCATTGCTCCTCGTCCTGTCGCTGGGCACCACTGAGAAGAGTCTGACCCCATCCTGGCATCATCACCTTTCAGATACTGATCTCATTGATGAAATCCCCTCTTTTCCAGGTTCTTTTGCAACAGTATCCACCCACTGGCCAACAGCCTGATACCGGAAAGCTCTCTTCTGAGCACCTTCATCTACCAGAGCCCTTCGGTCACTCGCAGCAGAAGGTTGTTAAAATGATCTCAACCATTTCAGCCATACAAAGAGCCTCTATGCATGGATGCTACACTTTAGTACTCTTTCAGGCTTAGCCATAAACATTAATTTCAGCCCACTGCCTTATTACTGGGATGTGGCACGGAGCACTTACCTCAGCAACACAGGGCACTGAGGACCAAGAACAGCATTTGACACAGCGCTGATGTATCCGCCTGTATATCTACACAGCAGGTTGTTACCTTCCTATCTACTCTGCAGGTGCGAGGTTCAGGGGCTTCTGCCTGCACAAAAGAGAAAATACCCGAGAAACCTGAGCATGCAGAAACTCGTTGCTGTGGAATAGTATTGGTCTTTCATCTCAAAAAAGCTTGGGGTCTGTTTCTACTCAAGTTGGATTGCGAGTTGTCAGCAAAAAGCTGATCAAGAGCAGTGCTGAGGTTACCTGCAAAGTTTCCTGTAGCACTGGGGAAGGTTATTAGTTGGAAAAGGCAGTTCAGTTCCAAATCAGATAGTAGCTTTAACTCGCAGGCCTGATCCTGCAAGCCTTACTCATGTAAGCGGCTGTCTCGCTTTCAGCAAGATCGGTCCAGCCAGCAGCTCTCACTAGCTTGTGCCAAAAGCTTTTCTAGATAACCACATCCAGGCTGGGGGGGAAAGGGAGAAGACAGACATCGCAAAATAATTCATTTGCCACAAGAAAGCAGCCATAAAAAGAGGATAATCAGTGAGCCTTGCCCTTAAGGTTACTGATTAGCTACTAAATTAAAGGAAAGGCTAGCATGTTTGGTCATAAATCGTGTCACACACCGCGGGCATCAGCAGCAGTTACTATGGGCACAGCTTCCAAGAGAAGAGACAGGCAGGGAGAAGGAGCAAAGGAGAAACAGTAGAGCTAGAAAAGAGTTAACTGGGGTTGGGAAAGATCTAAAAACCTTATTCAACATAGAGTCAGTAATCCTTGGCATTCCGAAATTCTGGCATGCTCCAAACCCTCCTGGTGGGCTGGGTGCCCCGTTCCACATCCTCAGAGATGGTCTTGATGTCACTGATGAAGGGGGAAATCCTGGACCGGGATTTAAATGTTGTTAAGGAGAGGCTGGTTTTGTTCTTTGTGTTCCATTGCCTGGCAAGCTTCTTGGCCTCTTCCTCTTCTTTGATCTTCTCAGCAGCTTCCTGCAGGGCAGAGCGGAAGAGCCGGGATACTTCCTGCACTTCTGGTTCATATTCGGCAATGAGTTGCCGGAATCTGCAAGCACAGTCAAGGCACAGCTTTGATTAAAACCATCAAATGACAGATTGCTGCCAAGTCACTGTGCTAGGCTCAGAGCTTGCACTCTCCTGCCGAATGGGACTCCCTGGACTGAAGGGAACAACAACAGGGAGGGGCCATGCAGATACGCTCAAGGTCTCTAAAATCACAGAGAATGTAAGGAAGCAATGAATCACTGTTTCTCGTAAGTACACAAAATAATAGGGAGCAGCAAACAAAGCTAGAAGGTGGCAAGTTCAAAACAGAAGGAAGTGCTCTTTTCACACACCACCTATTTAATCTGAACTCGGTGCTATCAATAGCTTAAGAAACAAAATGATTAAGCAAGTTTGTGGAAAATGTCCCCATCACTGCTGACTAAATGTGATTATCCAAATGCAAATCCTTGCTCAAGTCACTCCTGAACTGCTGCTTACCAGAAGCTGGGATAAACCAGGGAAAGTCGCACTAGACTTCCCTTTTTTCCCCAATTCTCATTCCCCAGTGGCCATGAGACAAACAAAATTCCTGTAAATCTCTTCTTTATTACGTTTGATTGTCTCCCAATATTCAGTGAAGTGGCATTTCATCTTCCTATGGGTTTCTGCAAGGGAATGGATCAACTCAGCTTGACTGGCAGCATGATGCTGTATCTAAGTAGACAAGTGTGAATTACTCCAGTGCTTTCTCAGGAAAGAGCTCAAAAGGTCTGATGTTTATTAAGCTAGCTTAATGCTAGGGAAGCGAAGAATTCTCACTTCATTTTGCAGGTGAGGAAGGGGAGATACAGAGCAGGACAGTGTTCTTGAAGTCACTGAGTGGGTTGCTGGCTGGGCCAAGAAGAGAACATAACCATTCCTGACACCTTGTTGGGTAATGAGGTCCTCAGCCTGGAGAGTGTGGGATCCACCCCCAGCACTCACACACTGGTCATATAGATACTCTAGTTGTTCCATAGTAGCATGCAGGTATGACAGATGATAATATGGCTACTCCTGTAATAAAGAATCAGTTCTTAACATAAGAATTGTATCTACAAGTAGACACAGAGCTGAAATAATACTTTGCTAAAATACAATTATTTGTATTTAATGGAAGCTAAATGGTCTGGAAGCATTTTGGTATCTTTTCTCCAACAGAACTAAGTGAGGGTAGAAAACAGTAGGATTGCATTTAAATAAGCCTAATACAGAAGAAGCTGATAGAACAAGATCTTCCCTATTGCTTTCTTTAAAAGCCCTAGGAACTTCACAAGGAGTTTAGTGCATTATGGAACTGCACTGCTTAATGGTGTATCAAAGGGTACCTAAGATAATAAGGACAAAAGAAAAACCAGAGATAAACCAAAAAGCCTCTTTGTACATTTATGCCTTTTGACTCTTCCTGTGGAGGCCTGGTATTGGACATACGTCTTAACAGCATGCTGCACCCCAGGCATTTCAGCGTGCTTCTCTCACAGCAAGTGTTGGCAGCTACGTGTACAGCAGCGGGGATACCACTACTGCATGCTGATGGAAATCTGTTCCAGCAGAAGCTTCAGGCCTTTGCAGGGTCAAGCTAGAGGAGTTTGACACAAATCCCACCAAAGTCACCAAGACGTTCCTTAACCATTTCAGTTGTTGAATTGCCAACCTCCCTCTTCCACCCCCTCCAAAAAAAAACCAACCCTAAATGGGGAACACTGGAGTGCAAACAGCCTCTGAGGCACTGTAGTTCACATTGGTATGGAAGTACTTACACAGTACTGCTAAAGCCAGTTGTGCAGAGCCAGTAAGAGCAAGAGACTTGGTCTTAGCTGAGGGCTACCACCTAACAGTGGTAAGAGGGATTTGCTGTACATGGCAAGCATCCTTTCTGCTTTCTGAACACTTCAGTTGTGTTATCAAGGAGCCAAAAATACAGTTTCCACAATAAATACACTTCTCGTCTGTCTGTGCTTCTGTGTAGAATAAAGGGAGCCCATTGAAACCCAGGTCTTCACAACATTAGAATTCTACAGAGAAAAGCACCTTCAAAGGGTTCTTACTGCAGAGGTGAACTGGATGAGTCATTCCATTATTTTATCTTCATGCGTATTTTAAAGAGAGCTGCTGTCATGTTGTAGCTATATCTATCAGTACATCCTCTTCTTTTGTATTGGCAATCGTGCACCCAAGGGGCCTCATCGCTGCCTCCAGTTTTAGAGGCTGTGTGACAGGCTGCTGGACTGTGGCTCCAGAGCAGGTAGCACCATGTGTCAGGCTGTTACTGGACCACTGAGTGGCTCTGGGAACAAGAGGGAAAATGGGCGGTATGATGGCAAATTTATCCTCTGAGCACAGAGCAATAATGCTAATGCCCTCTGTTGCTAATAATATTCCCAAGCAAGCTAGCTGAAATAGTTCTCTAAAATCAGCTTTCCACCTTTGTAGCTCTCTGCCTGTTTGCGTTCTCCTTAGCTAGGGCAGCAAGAATCGGTTTTGCTGTTAAGATTTAGCTCTGGCTTTTCAGGACCAACACAAGATCTGTTTCAGACGGACTTGAGCAGGTCTAAGAGACAAAGAGAAGGTGATCCAACAGACTGTCTGCCAGTCGCCCAAAGAAAAGCCACACTCATTCAGATGGAGAAGGGAAAGGGGGCCCTTTCCTCCCGCCCAGCAGGATGAACTAACTTCATCCCTTTATTAATGCCCACCTAACTTCAGTCCCAGCATGTTTGTGTAAGGAGCAGCCCCTGCATTAAGTCCAATAGGTGTGCATGCCACAGTTATTTCTCAGCAGAAAAGATGGACAGGTTATGAGGGGGTGAGGTCTAGCTAAACCAGTCTGTGTGTCAGGAAATAGATAGCTTGCTGCAGCCACCTACGCAGCATTGAAGCCATCCTCCCCGCTTACCAACGAAAACCAGTTGATGTACTGGATGATCAAGCGATCTGCTCTCTGCACAAAACACGCAGCAGATAAATACAGTAAAACCACTGGAATCAAGGAATATGGGCTTGTATCCTGGGAAACAAACTCCACGCAAGGCTGCTCAGTGGAATTAAGCAGAAAAAAATTGCACAAGGCTCACCTATCTTCTAGCACAGGTTAACACCTTTGCATGGAATAGTTCCAGACTAGGCAACTGCACATCCATATCCAGAAATCCCTCACCATGGTTTCCTTATTCATTAGAAAAGTATACCTATCTTATCTGTGAAACAAGCGATGATACTACTGGTAGCCAATCTCTAATACATTATGCAAGTCTCACAGTCT
Source organism: Brotogeris chrysoptera (assembly GCA_030323915.1). Taxonomy (NCBI): domain Eukaryota; kingdom Metazoa; phylum Chordata; class Aves; order Psittaciformes; family Psittacidae; genus Brotogeris; species Brotogeris chrysoptera. Next base: position 4,728 of record JARCZZ010032786.1, read on the forward strand.
TAGACGAGACCATCAACAAAACTCACCTTGAGCCAGCAAAGCAGCCTGGAGAGCATGTATATGCACACACAGGGATGAGCACATTCCCCACTCCAGGCTGTGTTTTAATCACAGTTCAAACAAATTTGTTCTTTACACCGTGAGCCTTCCATCTCCTTATACAGCCAGTAGATTTGAGGAATCTGACAGCACTTGGCTCACACTGGCACTGCTTTTGTAAAGCACTGTCACCTGCCCGTGTTATTCTGTAGGTCCCCAGTTCAGTAGGTTTCCTAAGTACAGCCTGAACTTTAAAGACCTCTTAAATCCAATGGAAGTCCATGGACTTAAACTGTGTGCTTATAGTTCAGTGTGCTCCTGAGTGCCTGTCTGAACTGGGAGCCCTAAGTAGATTTAGTCACTCACACATGGGCTGCTTGGTGCTAATAATCAGCTGCTGACTCCTGAATCTATATTTTGAGCAGGGATTCTGGCTATATTGTGAAGTTATGAAGAGCTTTGCTACAGAAGGCCGCTTGACTCCCAAAGGACCATGGTATTCACTAACTCATATCACCTCAAACTTAAGCTCTGGACTGAATAAATCCATGTCTGGTTTTAGGCATTCGTCTTGCATTCAAGCATACTAGGAAGTCCACTTCAGCTAGACAGAGTCCTTAGGAAATCACAGTCCCTGGCCTGCAGTATTAATAACATCTCAGATCACCAAAATTCAGGTTTACATTTCCTTATTAGGGTTTTATTGTTTCATTTTTGCTGAAACTGAAAGAAATGAAACAGCTCTGATGAGAGCTAAAGCTGAGTAAGGATGGCAAAACCCTAGCACTCCGCATTAGCAAGCTACTAGCGTACTTGTTCAGTTTAACCATGGCAGGTACCAAGGGCCTCACCAAAAATCACTGACACTTCCTTCCAATGGCTCCAGGATTTCATTTTAAGTCTGGTCTGTGATCTCCAACCCAGGAACCTAAAGCTAAGTCACACCTGAATGCAATAGCTTCATTTGTATGAGGTGAATCAGAGTCTCCAGGTAGCTGATGGTATTTGCAGTGCACTTGAAACCTTCCAGAATGCCAAGTGACTCAGAGAAAAGTTTTAATTGACCTGAAAGACAAACCCAGGCAAACTGGATCTGGAAGAAAATCCCTCCCCTTTAAGAAGTGCTCCTTTCCAGCCTTGTCCAGAAAAGCTTGCTTCCTTGTCTAGCCACAGAAAAGGACAATTTGGATAAGCATTTAGAAGACCTTTGGAGAATAAAGTCACATCTCTGACAGCTTGGACCAAAGTGTTTTGTTCTGGTTTTGACTCTGAGCTCCGAATCTCACAAAGAAGGAGACTTCGTGTGACACAAACGAAACGAACTCTGCAGCCTTACAAGGTGCATGCCATTTGTGCGATTGAAGTATTACATGCATGTCGAGTACATCAGAAAGGACTTCAAGTACATCAGAAAGGACCTCTTAAGATGTCCAAGCTGGAAGGGGAAGGATCCAGCTTAGTATTTCAACCAGAACCAAGGGCTTCAGTGAGGTACATGCTCTGCATTTGAGTTTCCAAATGCAAGCTCGTAGATCTTTAAGTGGAAGACTTTTCTTACAGTTGCTACATACTAGAAAGTCACAGAGTATTCAAGAGGAGCCATCAACAGTGCAATAATCTGGGGATTGAAGTACTGCACTGCAAATGTGACCATTTCAGCTGAATTCCTATTCTACTGCTCTTGGGCAGTTTGGGGAAGTTATTGACGTCTCCATGTTATCTCACTGAGAGGAGAATTAATCCAGTTCTGGCTGTCTTTTAGTTAGATTGCATGCTCCTTCTTTCTGCTGTGCATTTTCAGCTCCTAGCATGGCAAGCCCCATCCTTTTCAATGTTTCCACAACAGCAACGAAGATTTCTGAACCACAGGGCTCTGGGTGAGAAGGTGGAAAAGAAGAAGGGTCAACTGTTCACATTCCCAACATGAGATGAAGGGTTTATCAAATACAACTGGTCCATACTAGTGTAAGACAAGCAAAATACAGTTGTCCCCAGCAGAACTGTAGTTCAGATGTAGAACTCTGCCTCGGGGTGCCACAAATGCTAACATTTACATGTGTTCAAGCCCAGGAAAAGCAAAACCCCACAACCTAAGCAAACTACTGAAAGAAAAAGCCATGGAGGGCAATTATGGACAGAAGGGCCACTTCCGGCTCCAAAAAATCTCCAAGGCACAGTAAGTTGGAGGCTAAATACAAGATACTGTAATTGTCTACATTGTTTTATTTGCTTGTCCTCTTTCCTCTTTTCCTCACGCTGATGCTACTGGCATTATCTCACAAACAGACCTTTGATCCAATCCAGTTCTGCTGTTATTGTGGCTATGACATTCCCTTCTCAATCAGGGAATTGAGCCAACAAATGTTACGCAAGTCTCATCTATTTAATGAGGCTCTGCTAACCACAGTACGGAACAAACAAAACCATGCCACTTCTTGACTCATGCTGTAATACAATTTATGATAGCCTATAATAGCAGTTTCTAAGAGGATTTTAGGAGGATGGGTTTGCCCTTTTTCAATCATGCCCACATAGAGCCCACCAATGTTGTTATGTTTCTCTACCGCCAGCAGCATGCTGAATCCTGAACAACCACTGCAAGCAGCACTGAAATCACATATCTTTGCGTGAAGAGAGCAGGAGCAAGTCGTAGGTAATACTCTTAGGTTAATACTCTTTCCTGAAGGAGCTGATGAAGCCTCCCAGCTCCAGCGGCTGAAGCCTGCTCCCATGGAAATAACCTGTTTTCCAGACAGCCTTTGCTCAGCGGCCCTGGGGAGGGTGAAAATAACTCTGCACCCCAAGGGCTTCGAAGCGGCTTGTTGACAGCATAGCTTGGAGTCAGACAAATACAAGGCAGGTGCTGTGTCCACCAAACTTCCCCTGGGAAGGACCTGGCCACTGCATGAGCCCGGATTTCCAATTCTGCCACAAGGACGGCCTTTGCAAGAGCCAAAGCCCGGTGCCAGCTTGCCTCCAAGGTTCAGCCCCAGGGCAGATGAGGTAAAACAAAGCGCCAGCTGTTTCCAGCCCTCTCCCAGTTGTGATTCAGAAGCTGTAGATTCATTTGTTCAAGAGAAAAACGGGTGCCATCACGTGCAGTGAGTGACTGCGGGGTGTTGAGAATCCCTTTGCATATGGCCTGCCAGGGCTGTTTTCTTTCTAATCCCGGTTGAAGAATATGTTGGAAGAGGGGAAGTGGATTACAGAGGCCCATCTCACATCTTGGCTTTGGCTAAGGCGGACTGCGCTGTGCTCAGTGAGAAGATTTAACTTAGAACAGCTCCCCCAGAGGAGGAGAGTCACCTCCTTGGGTGCTAGAGCAGGCTTAGATCTATTTCTGAAGGCACTTGCACCGAAGGTTACTCCGTTGGCCAGCAGCAAACCTAGATCTAGTGCTTGCAAGGCTCAGCAGCAAGTCCAAGGGGCTGTATCTGTATGTACAGCGCAGAAGGCAGAAGTACCACCTAGCTGTTCAAGCCAACAGCGTACCCCACCTGCCTCCTACTCCACGTGAAGGGTGTGGAGGGGGAAGCATGCAATCCCTCCTTTCTCTGGGAATACCTGGCTCACAGGCTCAAAACCACAATAGCACCTTTTGGCTAGTCTGGACACTGGGGACCAATGCCTCAATAGACCTGCTGGACAGCTTAAAGCAAGGAAGGAAGGCTCCAGTGAGGGTGGATAAACACCAAAGCAGGTTCTTCAGAGGCTGGGGAATCTGCACCCTCAGAGGTATTCGACAACAGACAGCACAAGGCCCTGAGTAACCTGATCTAACTTTGAAGTTGGCCCTACTTTGAGTAGGGGGTTGAAGCATGTCTCTCCAGAAGTCCCTTTAAACCTCAGTAACTCTATGGATTCTAAAGGCTGAAGCAAAAGCCATCACAGTGCTGGGATGGTAACTGTACATCAGGCAAGACAAAGCTGCTCTGGCTGCTCAGGGGCGTAAAGTACCCAAGCCAGTCTGAGGGGGAAACGGCATTTAGTAACCAGGAGGAAATGACACCCCATTAAACTATCTTAAAACATTGGTTTCTCTTCTTCCACAGAGACCCTGTCCCGGCATGACTTACAATACGGGATGCCGAGGTTGGGGTCTGTTGGTTCGAACCACTCTCCCTCCCTGCTCACGTATCAGAAAGAGGAGAGGGGCAAAGGCAAGGTCTGTGTCAGCACATCTTTTACCGTACCTGAGTATGACAGCCCCACAGTAGGAAGGGTGGATTTTGGTACACATATCCTCCAGCTGCAGGCGTTCTCCTGGGCTGATATCATAGCTCTGCTTTGGATAGCTGACCAGCCAGCCGTAGTCCACCCCAGTCTTGATCTTGCGATACTCATTCTCCCGCTCTCGTTGCTGCTTCTCTGCCTGCTTGGTCTGCCAGCTCAGCTCCATCATGAGCGTCTCCACCACCATTTCCGTGGGGCTCTTCTGGGAAATGCGGCTTGGGGGCTCATTCCACCGGAACCAGGAGGCCAGTGACATAGTGCTCTGCGTGTCTTCATGGGGAGGGGGTGGAGGGTGGGGAGAGAGAGAAAAAGAACAATGCCATCATCCACCAACCTCAACCAAGATCATTCCCCCCTCCGTGCCCCCCTGAGTCTGCTGTTTACCTAAAACTGCTCCTGGGTTAGCCCGTTAGGACTAACGGGTGCTGAGCACCTTGAGAGATCTCACCTGCAGTGGCCAGCTTGTGCAGAGGGTGAGGCAGAGGGGGAAGAGACAGTTCCCATCAGCACATCATTAAAGTGACAGTCATGGTTCTATGTCTGGAGTTAAGGAATAAGGATACCTTGCTCCCTCCCGGTCAGGTTGGAAAGCATTCTCCCACCCACACAGAAGAGCTGGAGCTAAGGTTTGCCTGTCCGAATCCTCATGGGAAGGCATGACCTTGCAGCGGCCCTATATGAAAAACTCAGCACATGGAGTCCAACTGTTGCTGGGAGCCACATTCTAGCCAGCAGGAGTTCCTTAGGGATGAGGGCAGGAGAGGTGACCTGGTGTGGTGGGTTGACCCTGGCAGGACACCAGGTGCCCACCAACACTGCTCTGTCACTGCCTTCATCAGCTGGACAGAGGAGAGCAAGTACAGCAAAAGGCTCATGAGTCGAGACAAGGACAGGGAGAGACGCTCACCCGTTACCAGCACAGCAGAACAGACTCCACATAGGGACATGAAATTGTTACCAACCAAACCAGAGTAGGATAATGAGAGAGAAACCAAATCTTAAACACCTTCCCCCCACCCCTCCCTTCTTCCCAGACTCAACTTCACTGCTCAGTTCTCCACCTCCTCCCCCCCGAGTGCCACAGGGGATGGGAATGGGGGTTGTGGTCAGTTCATCACACACTGACTCTGCTGCTCCTTCCTCCCCTGCTCCAGAGTGGGGTCCCTCCACAGGAGACAGTGCTGCATCAACTTCAACATGAGTCCTTCCCATGGGCTGCAGTTCTCCAACTGCTCCAGCCTGGGTGCCTTCC
>JARCZZ010032789.1:2765-14439 GCA_030323915.1 Brotogeris chrysoptera
TTGTTGTTATTACTATTATTATTTCCTAGCTTTTTAGGCAAAAATACACAGAAGCTGATTCTTTACAACTACTTGTTTTTTTTTTATGTGCTGATTCCTTTTTTATGCCTTAAATAAACGTACTGACTGCAATTGTATAATGCAAATTAGAGTAATTTCATTGGAAAAAAGATAAATCACAAATTATCATTAGAAACTACCACAAAAATCACACTACAAAAATAAAAGTAATACAGCCTTTCAGTTCAAGACAGTACTATAAAGAATATTTTCTTAAGACTATTTTCTTAAGAAGATGGGATCATATAAATCTGTTTAACTTAGTGTATTATAGCAAGAGGAGTTTTAGCTGAACATGTTACAGGTATAGCAATTTAGATGTTGCATCTGTACCTCTTTCTTGAGGTTTTTAAATAGATGTTTCATCTGTATCTTTTCTTTTTTTTTTTTTTTTTTTTTTTTTGAGGCTTTTAAATGGAAGTTCTTCATTTAGCCACACAATTTTTCAGGCTAAACATATTTTAAAAAGAACCAACAACTCTCCAAACTAAATTAGAAACAGCAAAGTCTTTGTAATAATTAAAAGTGCATATATCAGTGAAGAATTCATCCTTCCTGTTTCATAATAACAAAGAAAAGCCATGAAAGCTAAATAAAATGTACTTTTGGATCACTTTAGTATAGAGTAGGATCGTTTAATCAGCCTTCCTATAAGCCCATATTTACGTTATGCTTCAATACTCTTCATGACACAGCCCTCTAAGAATATTATATTATTTTCTTTTCATCAAGCAAGCCAGCTATAGAGATGTAACATTATGCTACAACTATGGTTAAAGAAGTGTGCATAATGCCTAAACATTAAATTAGCAATCAAGCTGCCAACTCTTGTCAGGGGCGGTCCACCAGCTTTATTATATAGACTACTTCACTGGCTTGCAGTGGATGAGGGGATGAAAGGCATCTCTTTCATCATGTGTGAATAAAATAACCTCAATACCCCAGCAGGTAGATGGGGAGCAGGTGAAAATGTAGCGCCAATGGAAACATTTTCCTCAGTCCCCCCAAAATTATCGCCCATTCTTAGCTGGTTTGCTAAGTCAGCATAAAGGAATCATTTAATGGTGGCAACTTCCTGGTAGGAGAGGGGTAGGATTCCTAACGGAGCTTGGCGACCTCCTACATATCTGCCCCAGGCACATCCCCGTCAGTCCCGGCAGTGCTCAAGCACTCTCGTCCCTTTGAACCGGATCCCCGCCATGCTCCAGGCACGCCCAACGCTGGCCTTGGCCTCCCCGGGGCCGCGAGGCACCTGTCGCAAGGCAACGCAGTGCCACGCCACGCCACCTTGTGTACGGAGCCGATTCAGCGGGGCTGTGAGGGACGAGAGCCCCAGATCTACGCTTCCGGCCCTGCCGAGAGTCGCTCAGTAGGCACCGCCGCTTCGTGTTCAGTTGCCCTCCAGCCACCACTTCTTTTGTGGCTGCAGCTGTAAGAAATCTGACGCACACTGCGTTCCCCGCCCCTTCTGTTCCTCCATCCCGCCACCCCGGGTTCCCCATTCCCGCCGTAAAGGGGAATAAATACCCACACGGTATGAGAAGTGTTTGGGGACATGTATAGAAGTGCATGCCCTGCCAAGAGTTTCCGAAACTGCAGATGTCTGAATGCATTGCTGTGTCCTCATGGTGAGAATTCGCATACCTCTACATAGGCGTTAAAGGGTACCGTGGTTAAAGTTGTGCTTGTTTGGTTGGGGTTTTTTATGACATCCGTGCAGTGCTTGCAAGTAACACAACTATTATATAAAATCAGAACTAATCATAAACAAATAGCTGGTACAGTTATTGTCACAGTGGTGTGTGAGCAGTAGCAGGTTTTTATACAAAAATACGTTTTCACTAAATTTCTCTCATTTTTAGATTTTTCTCATTGTTTGCATTCATATATTGGGGTAATTTAAGAGCAAACACAGTGCTTGGAGCGAAAACTCAATGTGTTAGCTCTGACAATGACAACAGGAAATGCTTCATTCTTTATATCCTTTCTTTTTCTGGATTAATTTATTATATTGAACCCAAGTCAGCAAGTTGGTTTTGGTTTTTTTTGTTTGTTTGTTTGTTTGTGGTTTTTTGAATGCCAGAAACCAGTGTTTTGATAAATACACTTTTATATGGAAAAAAAAAATCCAAACAAATCTCAGATTAAGATATGTAGGCATTTGTCACCATGCCAGGTTAAACTAAAAGACTACTGAAGTCACCAGTTGATGGAGCAGTTGAACGCACAGTAGATGAAACATAAAAAGTCTGAGGGCAGGCATATATTGTTATATAATAGGCATTATTAATAAACTATGAAAATATAGTTTTACTTAACTATCTAGAACTACAATTCATACATACACTCAATTTATTAGAAAGAACCTAGTTGCTTATCATCAGACAACATGCTAATAAAACGGATATCTGAGGTTCTATTTGCCAGGTAGTTTGGGGTGACCCTTTCTTGCAGATACTATGCGAGGAAAGAGGGGGAAAGAACTACCTAGTTAAGTTTTTTTTTCTTCTTTAACAGTTCAAAAATTGAATGGAGAACCACGGGAGCTTAATAGCAGTGCTTTATCTGTATGCATATGTAAAAAGAATGCTGATAAACATAGCCACATTTATTTTACACCTCTTCCAATTTGAAGTTACTACTCATAGTAAGGAATGGTTGAAATGGCAGCAAAATATCCACAGTGAATAGCAGTTAAGGTTTGAGGTTGGTATTGACTCAGAATTCATCTTCACATATAATGTCAGAATCTTATCAGCTGTTCTCATAGGGATTACTGATGACAAAGTAGCATCCAGAAACTCAGAGTGATATTGGGAAACCATTTTACTAGATTCTGTACAAACATGTATTAAAGAGAGACCCTGCCCCAAGTTATTTGTAGTATAGTCAAGACGAAGTATTTGGAAAACAAATTAAAATAAAAGGTAAAAGGAATTAAGTGATTCCTATCGGCTACACAGCACAACTATTGCAAAGCAGAAAAGAGTCCTTGAATTCTGATCCACAGTAAACCTAGACCTTTCATGGCACAGATTTTAGATTATTATCCTACATGAAGCTTGCTTTCAGAGCCTGGCTGCATTTAACTGAGAACCAAGATACAGAAGCTAAAGATTTACCTGGTCTAAGCCTTCAGAGTGTACAAAGTCTCATGCAGAAGGCCTGTTTATTGCAGCCTAAGAAAGAGAATGGCTGGTGGCAGGCATAAAAATTTGCATCATAGGTAATAAGCAGCAAAAATTACATACTTAGGGTTATGCTACATCTGAATGTAATGAAGACATGCATTGCCTCCCCTGACAAAGTAGATGTTTTCCAGTGTTTTTACCACTCATACAGGTACATCATGTGCAAAGGATGTAACTGATATCAAACATGAGCACCTATATTTTTAGGTGATCCAACCACATATATCATTATGAACTGGATCTTAATTTATTCTTGAGACCATACTTAAAACTAAGTATACCTCATCCTTGTGGGACAGTTTTTTACCAGGGTTGGTTTTTTTTTTTCCCCTTTCCCTTAACTGACTGGGGGTAAGGAGTGTTCTGATTCTCTGTAATTGTCTTGTTCTCTTCTAAACTTTATGTTTCTTTGAATCTTGAAAAACTTTTTTTTTCCTCAACCCCCCTACTCCCAATGTTCTTCTTAAATGTTTTTTGATCATCTGAGCTGACTTTTACCCAGCTTTTCCTCTTGCACAGCACTGCAATCGTATTTTGCTTTGGCAGTGTGGGTCAGTTCTATCTCATTGTATTCACACTGTTTATTCCAATTACCTTTGCTTTTCATTTCCACACTGTTGCCTGCTGTTACAAGGACCTCTTCATACTCTGTTGCTAAAATGCTTTGGGGAGGCCTATGAACAATATCCCCATTCTAGCTGCAAGACATTTTTAGAAGAAAACCCATTGGTAAGTAAGGCTTCTATTTTTTGCTATGCACTCAAGTGAACTCTTATTTCTAAATATGAACATTAAAGTCAGGTGAGTTGCAACTTCCCATCCTGAAATGATCACCTGCTCTATTGATTTTTTTTTTTATCAGCCTTGTCAGTAAATGTTTTAGCTGAATATATTCTTTCTTACGGGGCATGTTGTATTTTGAAGATGTCTTTTTTTTTTACTGGCTTTGATTTTCTGTGCTGCCTGCTCCAGCCTGAAACAGGTTCACCAATTAAATCATCCCTACAAGGGTTGTTAATCATTTCTTTGTTTTAAACTCTAAGAGTCTGTTCTCCACAAGCACACACTCTTGATCTTTATCTTTTGCCATCCACTTTGTCTGGAGAGCTTCTCTCCTTTGAATTCTGCAATGTCATTTGTGCCCTGTTTTGATGATTATCCCTTTCATTGCATCTTCTGAGGATCCTCTTCCCACTCACTTTCTCTCAGGGTTGACTGAAGGGTTTTTTCCCATTAGAATTTTCTGTCTCTGTTATAATTCCTTAGCTCTCCCTATCTGATCTGCCCCATATTCTGTTTCTCCTTGCTTATGATATATCCTCAGGGAAATTCTGATGTTAGTCTGTACTTTTGTCTTGAATCTTTCTTCCAAAATCATCTTCTTTGACACTTTTCTATCATCTCACAGAATAACCAGTCACACTGTCATTCACCTTACAATCTTGTGGTTATTTCTTGCTTTCTGTTTTTCTTTCCCTAAGCCTTCCCAGATCTCATTATTTCATTCTGAATAAGATTTTGAAATACCATTTCTTACATCAGTTTCACACTGTAAAAATCCTGTAACTTGCATTGGTCTCTCTCTCATGCTCTGAGAGAGCATTTTTGCTTTGACTCCCAGCCCACTCCTTAAGGCCATGAAACTATTTCTAACTTTATGTTTAGCCATGTAAACCTCTTACCTGGTTCTAGAGTCTTTTCACTCACTCCTACTTTTTAGCATAAAATTCATAGTTTACTGAGCTCTACATACTGTATCTTTCTAATTTACATAATAAAGCTTGTATAACAGGTACAACAGAAATCTGTACATTCCCATAGAATTAATGTCCTACTGTGAAGTCCTTAGTGAGGAGCGCGGTAGATACACACCAGAGAATTCCTGAGAATTTTGTTACCTATGTCAGGATGAGTCTGAGCCCACAGACCCAGGATCTGAGCACTGTCAGAACTCTGCACAGATTTCAAATCAGACTTTTAACAGAGTACTTGTTTCTTCTGTTTTTTAAGGCATATCTTTTTCTGATATTACATTTAATACTTGCTCCGTATTCTCAGATTGGATATTTCAATTAGATATAACTATTCCAATTAGATTATTATAGCCCTGAAATCATATTAATTCATTTTAATGTTCTGTAGAATATTATTCTGGACTACGAGACTGGCTGTGTGAAATGTTGCTGGAGTTTACAGCCTCCATCATTTCCTATAGATTTAAAGGACACAGATCTGTAGGTATATATACATATTTCAAATCACTATTTGTGGGAAATCTCTGTGGGTAATCTCATTGTACTGGGAATTGAGTAGGAAAAAAAAGGCACTTACCGTTGAAAGAATATGTGTGATGGATTCAGTAGCTAACACTGAATCCAAAGTATATACACACAAAAAAACAAGTCAGAGAACAGATAGTTTTAAAAGAAAAAAACTGTCTTGTCTACCAATGAAGGGAAAAATATCCTAGAACAGTAAACCCCCACATATTCTACTGGGACATGGAAAATGTTCTTTTTCAATAATAGATTTGGTATTTAATCTGTAGGAGAATCTATGATAACTTACAATGAGAAACATTTAGAACAATCTTTGCATATGCATGTTCTGAGGTGCTGAGTTTTCTGAGAGGGGGTGGAAGCCTGGTTTTGTTTGAGTTGTTTTGGGGATTTTTTTTTGAACTTTATCTAAACTCTGTATAGTAGCCATCAGTGCTGACCAGAATACATCCAGATTCAAAACAAAGCATATGGAGCATACGAGTCTTTGAAAAGACCAAACTGAAGAGGAAATTTATTAAAAAAAATCCAAACCCAAAATATTAGTAATGGATTACTAGTAACTAGGGTATAATAAGTGAAAACCATAAAAGGGGATTGCAAAGTATAACCAGTGTAGTTAAGAAACAGCTGCTTAATTTTTTTTATTTTTTTTTTTAATGTTACACTGTTTATTCCAATAAACGTGTTCCAACCATGGCAAGGGGGTTGCAACTAGATGATCTTAAGGTCCTTTCCAACCCTAACTATTCTATGATTCTATTCTAAAACCCCAGACTATGGTTTGGTTTTGTGTTTTGTTTGATGGGTTTTTTGATAATAGTATAGCCATTAAAACTGGGATAAACAGTATCTGTCCTGTACCATTACTCATTTGCAGACATGATCCAATATACTATGAAGTGAAGACCTCAATCATCATGAAGACACACAGAGTTTAAAACAGTAAAAAGATATGACATCCAAATGAAATTTCAGAGGCAGTTATTAAGGAGAAAGAAAATAACAAAACTGGTTCAAATTTGTCCAAAACACTCAAGTTAATGATGCTTCTTCTTTCAAGATGATCAGTGTGGTTTAGTTGTGAGCAATTTAATTTATTAGCCCAAAGGGAGTAAAAAGATGGTTTGTTTCTGGTTGTCAGCATATTTTTACTGTGACTACATTTTTCTTATCAGCTGTAATCAACTCAAGCAGCCACAGTTTTTCTGCTTCACAGCTCCAATAGCATGGTGCTCCTGTCTTCTTCCCTTCATGTTGCTATGGCTGTCAATAAATCAGTAGAACTCCAGAATCAGAACTGTCACAGAAACACAAATATAAAATCACATTGTCAAACTGCCAAAGATTTCACTGCAGTGATACTTTCTTGTTAAAGACAGCCTGGTTTTAATGTTCTAATCAATGGAACATTTTCTACTTCCCATAGGGAAGCTACAGAAAAAAATTTAGAACCCTTCCCCATAGGCAGATATTTTTTCTTTAGTACAGTCCTCCTGTACTGCCTCAGAAGGAGCTATCCTGATTATTGAATCTCCAGCTGATGTTTTATAACTAGCTAATTTTGTAGAGGTATTATGCATTAACCCACAGCTAAGCACTATAGAGGGTTGGAGGAGAGAATAGGAAGAGCAAAAGAAAGAAAACACATGGGTTGAGATAAAGATAAGCAAAGGAAATAGGAAAAGGACAGGGGGAAAAAAACCCCAACAAACGAAAAAAAAACCAAAACCAAACCCAAAACCAGAAACCAAAGCAAGTTATGCAAAGACAGTCACTCACCATCTCCCAGCCAGTCTCTGAGTAATGGTAACCTTCCCCCCAAAAAAAGACCCTTCTGCTTATTTTTATTGCTGAGCATGATGTTATATAGCATAGGATATCCGTTTGGTGAGCTGAGATCAGCTGTCCTGGTTGTGTCCCCTCCCTGATTCTTGCACACCACCAGGAGAAGTTGGAAAAAAGAGAAAGGCCTCCATGCTATGCAAACCTGGTTCAGCAATAGCTAAAAGGTTGTGTTATCAACATTCTGTGTTTTGTTCACAAACGCAAAATACAGTGCCAGACTGGCTGCTGTGAAGAAAATTAACTCTGTCCCAGCCAGAGCCAGTATAAGAGGTCACTCTTACAGTAACTAAACAAGTAACCTACCTTTAGCTGAAGAATAAAATTAGAAATTATTGTACCATGGGGATGCCAGGATAGCGAGTAAGTGCAGTCATATAGAATAAGATTCACTGGTCAAGATGCACTGATCAAGAACTTCAGTAAATGCTGAGAAAACATGGAACTTGCTGTACATATGTTTATTCTAAGGTATTTCTTGTCATGAGGAACATCTAGGGCAAGCTGGGACCATCACAGTGCAGGGGTGAGTGTAATCTCTATACAGCAGAGTGACAAAAAATTATTCAACCCTATCTCACTGGAGAATTCTCCAGCAGCTTTAGGGCTGCTTTAAATCACAGGAGTAACACAAAGTAGATTTAATGCAGCTACTTTTAATGACTGAAATCACTGAAGAATTTTAACTTTTCTGTATTTTGGAAAAGAAAAGCTTTAGGCTCCACGAAGATACTTTAGCAGTACTTGGAAATTACTCTAGTCATACTATGAGGACATTCAGAAGCTTTAGCCATGAAAATACAAGTAAATGTAATGGGTACTACAATCAATAGTTCAATGTGTAGGACACAACCTTTTCAATTTTATAAGCCTGTACATTACAAGTATCTTTAAATCAGTTTAGCAGTTGAAAGGAAGCAATGTTTCAGTTTTAGTACCAAGTCAGTGTTTATACAGGTTGCTTTTACAGGGTACCATAGCTGTTGAATTCTGTACAAACTGAAGTTTATATACTGAAGCAAACATCTGGGAGAACTCCAGGGTTTAAGTCTTTAAGAATGTATTGCTAGGTCTGCAAAGATGTAAAGAATAAGTTGTAGGCCTGCAGGAGATTAGGATATTTTGGGAAGAATACTGTGTCTTAATTTGGTTATTGCTAAAAAATGTAGAGTGGAAAGTCATCTCAAGATGAGACTCAATGTTTGGCATCAAACAATAGATCCATACTGAATTATGACAGTTGTGATATTCATTGTTGCAGTGCCTAACTTCCATACTCCTCAAACAAAACACACAATCTGAACTGGATACATAATTTTCCTGTGTTGAATGGAAAAATGCTAAGGTAGTAAAATCACATAATTGAATCACTAAGTTAAGCTTCTTACATATTGTCAACTGCAAGAGACAGGCTTCTCTGAAACGCAGTAAAAACAAGAAGAAAACTTCAGAGCTTCTAATAGTTCTGTGAAGGAGTTAGCTCTGCATTGAGTGTGTCTGACTTACATTGACTAAGTTAAATTCCACAGTTAGGTAATGTAAATGCTCTCTCTTGATCAGTTTAGACCAGGATTCACAATGGGACTAGACTAAATAAGATTACCTAATGGGATGTCTATAAAAGGTTGTAGCTTAAATACTGCTGCTCTTGTGATACAATCCCCAGAAATTTGAATGTATCTCTGTCAGTGAAGGATTCTGTATTGACACCCTTGGTTGAAGTTAAGTGCCATGTGTTTCTTCTTGGAAACTGGACAACAGTTATTTGAGGCAAGAACATAGCTATTAGAGAACTCACAACACAGTAGAGTTCAGTTTAGAGAAATTGTCAACATGAGACAAAATTTAATATCTCGTGTCAGATAAATGCCCTAACCAACTGGCTGTTGGCTGCTCTAGTGTACTTTTCTTGGTGAAGCTATACCACTTCACAAAAAAGAATTAAAAAGATTCACAAGCACATTTCTCCTACTTAAAAATAATTAGTAAGGAAGAAATAAAATCTATGCACATCACTTGTTTATCATAACATCAGCATCATGCTGGTTCTAGCTTCATATAAATATTATGAATTATGTTTTAAATTAGGCTGTGTGGGTTCTCTTTTTGCATGTCTTTTACTGTGGATAGCCTTTCATGTGAGTGTTTTGGAAATGATTCCACATGCATGCTTTGCCTATGGTTGTATCAACAGAACCACATCCAACTCCTAGGCTGTGTGATATATGGATTAACTCATTTCACCATTGACTTTTTCTGGGATGCAAATGAATAGTTTTGCCTACTCGCACCAGTCAAGTCTGAGACACAGTCCATTCAGCTGGTAATGACAACCCTCAGACAACAGGCCTGCACCTGCTCTGATTCTTAAAGGATGGCTCTGTTTCAGTACATTTTTTTCATAGTGTTGCCTTAGAGAGCTGTAGCTTCAATGAAGTAATTGTTTCCATCATTAACTTCTTGAATAATTCATTACTTAGCAGAAAATATCCCTTTTTGCTCTCTGTTTATTCCATTGTTTGTACATTTCAAAATAAATAAGTCAATGAGTAATACAGTGACTGTTTTGAAAAAGACAAACAGAAGTGTTCGCACAACAAGTAGGGAACTAAGAGAAAAGAAATTTTGCATTTTTGGTATTGTACACACACTCTGAAGTATGTGTTTTAAAGTAACTACTTTGAGTACAAATAAATGTAGCAACCAATAACAGTGAACTGATCATTTAATGCATAGTTACAATAATAACTAGTATGTAATTGATTTGTGAATAATAATGTTTCCTTATAAAAATAAATACAGAAATCATCTAAGGTTGAAGCTGAAAATACAGATTAGTATCAGGACTAGAATTGTCACAAAGATAAACTGTGTTCCTAACTTGCACTAGTGAATAGTAGGAAGGTAATAGAAGACATAATTCAGTGCAGCATCTGTTCCCTGTGATTTATGAACCATACACTATGGGAATCATTTAGTATCTAATCCAATATGTATGGGGTATTTCCTAAATCCATCCTTAACTTATTCTAAGTGCTCCACATACTAGTCTGAAGTAAACTTTACAGCTTTATGTACTTTGATTCCTTTTTGGTTTAAACATTTTTTTGGTAATAGATTTAAATGACAGGAACTCAAATAGCTCAAAAATGCATCTGAAATTATGGGTACTAGGATAATTGGCAAGATCAAGCTGCTAAGAAGGCATAATATAAATCTTACTTCATACAGTAGTAAAATACACTGCCAGTCTTTAATTATTTTCAATATGGAGCAGCTCTGGAATGAGCTAGTGTAGCTTCCTAAATCATTCTGGAAGCTAGTTAACAGCAGTTTGTGTAGGCTACAAGATAAAAAAGCTGCTTTTACATGCCTCTACAGAATAGGAAAAATGTGAAGAGATCAAAATTAAAGTATGATTTCTGTGAATAAAGCCAATTCCATGGTATATAGCCCTAGGGGCAGGAGGGCCCAAGACTCTTGGTTGATATTCAAGGATCACCTGCTGGAAGCTCAGGAGTGATACATCACTACTAGAAAGAAGTGCAGCAGGAGGGCCAGGAGACCTCCTTGAATGGATAAGGAGCTGCTGAGGAAAATGCGAAGCAAAAAAGAGGCTTATAAAAGGTGGAAGCAAGGACAGGCGGCCTGGGAAGAATACAGGGATGTTGTCTGGGAAGCTAGGGTCCAGGTTAGGAAAGGTAAGGCCCACTTAGAAGTAAACTTGGTTAGGGATGTGAAAGATAACAGGAAGGGATTCTACAGGTACGTTGCAAATAAAAGACAGGCTGGGGACAACGTAGGCCCCCTCTGGAATCTACCCGGAGAACTGTCTATCCTGGATTTGGAGAAGGATGAAGTTCTTAATAACTTCTTTGCCTCAGTCTTCACCGGCAAATCTTCTGACCACACCACCCAGGTCTTGGAAGGCAGATGCAGGGACAGTGAGAATGAAGACCCAGGCCCCGCTGTAGGAGAGGATTGGGCTCGAGAACATCTTAGGAACCTGAACGTATACAAGTCCATGGAACCTGATGAAATCCATCTGAAGGAGTTGGAAAATGAAGTTGCTAAGCCACTGTCCATCATATTTGAAAAAACATGGCAGACAGCTGAAGTTCCTGATGACTGGAAAAAGGGAAATATAACCCCCATTTTCAAGAAAGAGAAAATGGATGAGCCAGGGAATTGCAGACCAGTCAGCCCCACCTCTGTGCCTGGCAAAATCTTGGAACAGATTCTCCTGGAAGCCATGCTGAGGCACATGAAAAACAACAAGGTGGTTGGTGACAGCCAGCA
>JARCZZ010032790.1:0-24736 GCA_030323915.1 Brotogeris chrysoptera
ACCTGACCCAAACTGACCAAAGAGGTATTCCATACCACAGCACGTCATGCCCACTATATAAACTGGGAGCAGTTACCCAGAAGGGCAAGATCACTGCTCGGGTAGGGCTGAGTATCGGTCGGTGGGTCGTGAGTATTTGTATTCTCTTCCCTTTTTATCTCCCTTATCGTTATTATTGGTGGTAGCAGCAGTGGTTTGTGTTATACCTCAGTTACTGGACTGTTCTTATCTCAGCCCGTGGGAGTAACATTCTTTCGATTCTCCTCCCCATCCCTCCGGGAGCAGAGGGAGGAAGTGGGCGAAGAGGAGTGACCAAGAGCAGAGTGGCTCTGAGTTACCAGCTGGGCTTAAACCATGATACATCATTATAAAGGCACAGACTACTATTCAGAAATTCTACATCTCCCAGAAATAAGCTTTAAATATACATTTGCAGAACTGACATAATGGATAAAGATATTTAACCAGATTGATTTAAAAAGTTAATACAAAACTTAAAAAAATGCAGTGATTAAGGGGAGGTTTTCAGAGTACTCCTCTCCCATAAATCTCATTTCGCCCACTTTTATGAAGGGTTTAGAAGCAGAATGGTGGCATTTTTTCATCCATTAATCTGATTAATTGGTGATTATGTCAATCAAATGTACAATAATTATATACAAATTTATACTTTACTGATCCGAGTAGCTGAGTGGTCTTCTTTTCCCCCCTTTTTTTGGTCTTCTCCACAGCTAAGACAGTATTTCAAGTCACAGAGTCTGGGTTGTGTCTGTGTCTATGTTTTGTTTTTACAGATTATCACACTCTTGGAATTGATTCTCAGATCATTCCAATTTACCATATACTGGTTTGGCAACCACAAATGTTTGGTGCATGCAAATAATTCTTCTGGAGGAGCTGGAATAGAACACATGTAGCATGGGTGCAACAAATACACTTTCTCTGTGAAGTCCTCCCAAGCATAGGGAATGTGAATGTGCCCAGAGAAGGATTTAGAACTGTTGAGAGTACCCCCAGGTGTTTCTTATGCTAAAAAGTAAAAGTACCAGATGGTATCTTTGTAGCTTTCTTCTCCACTTTTCAACCTTTTTTTTCCTGTGTCAGTATCCTTTCTCTTCCCCACACTTTGCTGCTGTCCTGCTTTTGTTGAATTCCTTGTCACTTTTTTATGAGGTGTGACTTTATAAAATTTATGTGAATAGAAACAGTGAATTTTTTAGAAATTCTTACACAGAAATGCACTCTAATTGTTTTTTGCTGGCAAACCTTTCCAGAAAAATAAGATATAAACTGGACGAAGATATAACTGGATAAGATATAACTGGATGAAGGGATATCCCACACCATATAAAGTCATGCTCACACTAAAAATGGGTTGAGAAAGAAAGGGTGGGTGGTTTTGACTTCCAAGGTGGCCCTTGTTCAGAGGATGGCTGGGCGTCAGTCTGCTTTGGAAGGTCCTGAGTGATTGTCTTTGTGTCACTTGTTTTTTGTTTTCCTTCACTTATTAAAATGTCTTTATTTCAACCTTTTCTTCAGATTTGAACTTCTTATTCTATTCCCCATCCCACTGGGGTTGCAGTGGGTGAGCAGTGGTGTGGGTGTTTAGGCAAGGGTTAACCTACAACACTTTATCAACTTTTTCACAATATGAAGCTTCATAGAATCATAGAATAGTTAAAGTTGGAAAGGACCTTAAGATCGTCAAGTTCCAACCCCCTTGCCATGGGCAGGGACACCTCACACTAGACCATATTGGCCAAGAATCCATTTAACCTGGCCTTGAACACTGCCAGCAATGGAGCATTCACAACTTCCCTGGGAAGCCCATTCCAGTGCCTCACCACCCTTACAGTAAAGAGTTTCTTCCACATATCCAATCCAAACTTACCCTGTTTAAGTTTGAATCCGTGACCCCTTGTCCTCTCACTACAGTCCCTTATGAAAAGCCCCTCCCCAGCATCCCTATAGGCCCCCTTCAGATACTGGAAGGCTGCTAAGAGGTCTCCACGCAACCTTCTCTTCTCCAGGCTCAACAGCCCCAACCTTCTCAGCCTGTCTTCATATGGGAGGTGCTCTAGTCTCCTGATCATCCTCATGGCCCTCCTCTGGACTTTTCCAACAGTTCCATGTCCTTTTTATGTTGAAGACACCAGAACTGCACACAATACTCCAAGTGACATTTCACGAGAGCAGAGCCTAGGGGCAGGATCACCTTCTTCAACCTGCTGCTTTTTGGTGCAGCCCAGGATACAGTTGGCTTTCTGTGCTGCGGGCGCACACTGCAAGCCGGTTCATGTTCATTTTTTCATCGATCAATATCCCCAAGTCCTTCTCCGCAGGACTGCTCTGAATCTCTTCCCTGCAGTTTTATGCAGTGGTAGAATTTAGTCCTCACTGCGCAAAAATCCAGAAATGTATCCAACTCCAAGTCTGATTTTGACGATGTTAGTCCAGGTGTGTGGTGGGAAGTAAAAGTGATTGTTTGT
This sequence comes from Brotogeris chrysoptera, assembly GCA_030323915.1. Classification (NCBI taxonomy): domain Eukaryota; kingdom Metazoa; phylum Chordata; class Aves; order Psittaciformes; family Psittacidae; genus Brotogeris; species Brotogeris chrysoptera. Next base: position 2,490 of record JARCZZ010032790.1, read on the forward strand.
AAGTTTAAAATTAGAGATGCATAAGTATCTTCCTGAATTTTGTATTTACTAAATGTATTTCCAGGACAATTCTGGGAGCAAGATGCTTATTACAGAATCTTTTGTGAGCTGCTTTAATGAGTTCCAAAATACACATGCATACATAAATATGCATGAGGAAAAATAATTTAAATCTTACAAACTTGCTGAATATTTGCATGGTCATTAACAAATGAGCTCCAGGCCATCCATTGAAGCAACCATAAAAACAACAGCAGCAATCCAATCCTTCTTTCCTCTCTTATCTAGTAAACGCGCATACTTCAAGATCATTAAGCTTCCTGCGTGAATATGGGACATGCTGATCACACTGAGTTCCATACACATTAGTAAGAGAAGTATGAGGTGCCTTTCTCCCATGTGCCCATATATAAATACACAAATATCTGATTTGCTATGCACAAAAAAGAAGGGGGTTCTGGATGTATAGAAGCTATTTATAATGTTAATGTTTACAGGAAATAGAAGAAAGACAACATCTCCCTGTGATAGAAAAAAAAAAAAGTAAATTACCTCATAGCATAAAAATAAGCCCAGTGATTAATCTATTGTTCCCCAACACTTTACTGCAATTACTTCTCAAGAAACTTTCTTTAAATGATACATCTATCTACTCCCTCTGATGATTCGAGAGCTTTTAGAGCAAAGGCTTAGATAAGCACATTAGAATGGGACCAGTAGATATATAAAAAATATAAAACTACCTCTTTTTATAGCTTATATTTATATTGGGAAGAAAATAAGATACAGATGTCAGTGCTGAGATCACAACCAAATAGTCTCTGTTGTGTTTCTTTAATGTAAAAACATTGCTATGGAAAATTTGAGAAGGTAGTCAATATATTTTAAATCCACCCACAGGTTAATAACTGAAACTTAAATAAAAGTAGCAACTTAAGATTATGCAGATCTTGACCCTGCCAACAGAAATTGAAAAACCTAGCAAAAAAGTTGTCCTCTCATTGAATTGTTTGGCTCATGTTTTTAAGCACAAGCATGCTTTGCTTCAACATTTGGCATGAATGCCTTCCTGTTTCACCTCAGGAGAAAATGTATCCAGGGCAACAAATAAAAAGAACAGTGTCCCACTTTCTGTTACACTTTGAGATAACCTTCAGGATACAAGCTACTGTTGCTCGTCAAAATCTCATTTTTATACCTGTCTGCAAAGATTTGGGTTTTTTTAGAGATCCTTATTGAAAGTCCTTTTACAATGGCCTAGAACAGTCAGCTGATTTCAGAAGTGCTTCATTATCATCTGAGCTGTGTTTGGAGCTAATTAGGTTCTTTTTCCTGGCCTGCTGCTGCCTAGATGATGTTTGGCTATGCACTCTAATGTGTGGCTTTCAGTCTTGTAACAACTCAGTGAAAATGGTGGAGCATGACTCCACCTAAGTAGGCCTTATCTGCTTTTTAGCATTCAAACTTTCTGCTGTTGATGGAAATACTGAACAACTTCACAGTACCCATGTTTCCATCCTCTCCTACAATGTGCTGGGCTGTGAGCTTGCTTTTGACAGCCTGCGAAAACAAACCACGATTTGAATGCTGGACACTTCTGGTAGAGGGAAACTACTGGAAAGACAGTGGTTGGTTTTCAGGTAGATCAGTACCTTTTGGTTCATTGGAGTGGAATAATTATGTTGTTGTAAGCTGTCTTATCACTACACATAGAATGTCAACCTCCTTTAATAATACAAAACCTATGAATCTGAATTCTAAACTCCTAATCCTCTGCATATGTATTGTAAATGTATGAATAGCTTTAAGGATTTGAATATGAGCCAGTAAAGCCACATACTTGGTCGATGTTTTAAATAATGAAAAAAAGAACAAAAGCATAACATGAAAAAGCAAAAACACCATAAGTTAAATATGCAGCATAGCTCCATCACTGATTTTTGCTAGTGTAAGATAGAAGTTATGTGTTACCTAAGTATAATTGTTCTCAATCTTTTTTCACAGGCAATTTGTAAATCTTCAGTGGAATGCTGTAATACATATAATATACCTGAGATGTTGGAACAACTTTTTAAATTTTATTCAAATCTCTTTGGGAAATATGTATCAGCACACTTTCTTAAAATGAGTATTAAATTACAAAGCCCACAGTGTTGTAGTTGTAAATATTAAAAACCAAACCCAACTTGCTATGTTGCATTTTTCACCCAGAAGGGACCAAAAAGGTTTTTTCAAATTATCTACATCAGTGTGTAAGCTAGCTTTGAAATGCAGATCTCTTTGCAGTTAGACACCCATGAAAGCAGAATTATAGTAACAACTGAGATGTGGAGACAATGGGATGAACCTCTGGCAAGAAGTGTAAACTGTATTAGAGATCTGACTGATGGGCATTTGCTCTCAAGAAATTATGTGAATATTGGTTTTGAAATTCATCCAAACTAAGTATCTAAAATGTGAATAAGCAATAGTGTTCTTGAGTATTCATGTTTGTAGGCTTTATTTTATCTAAGTAGTTGTAAGAGTCATTAATTTATTAGCAACATAGTTGCTACAATAGTGTGGACGAAAACCATACACTGAATATATGTAAGATTGGGGTTTGTTTTTTTTAATATACAAAATGTCACTGTCTTCCAGTATAATCTACTTGCTCTTCATAGTGTGTATCCAAACCTCAGGAAGAATCTGTTCATGATTTCATACTGCCACCACATTCCAGTCCCAGCTTACAGGTTTCAATGTGCCAGTATGGGGCACAATAATAAAGAAGCTAAAAGTGTGAAATTGGTATGTGTATGCACAAGACATGATTAATCTTCTATTAGCTTATGAATAGAGAGAAGGGAATAGTCTAAATAACACATGTAGACAACTTTTTACAACAGAATTATGATGTTTAGGATGTCTGAAGTTCTTCCACATTTGGACGTCTGTGTTTTTCTGCAACCAGAGAAGCTGAGTGGTATTTCCTTCAAGAAATTTCTGCTACATTTTTGTCTTCATGCAAGATTTGGATCATTTATTTTGTCAAACATCCTAAATATTGGATTGTTCTAGGACAGCAGGTTAAATATAGGCCATATTTGAAAATATGCAAGAAATGTCTCCTCTAAATACAGTAGAATAAGAAATTTTATGGCACAAGTCCTGTATTACATTCTTCAGTGTAGAATCCTGCATCCGTGCAGCATATAGCTGATGTTAATGGACCACTACTGTTTTGCAAGGTAGAGTTCTATCTTAGAAGGCTCTATCTTAGAATGCTGTAAAGCAGACTTACTGCTTTAGAGTGTACATGATGCATTATCTTGAAGAATTTCCCCAACAAAAACTCTATTAGAATGTCAGACAAATAAATGATGGTGTTGATCTTGAACTTTGCTAACCAAAGATGAAATTCACCTGTGGCGTTTTAGTGACCTGCTCTGCTGTATGAAGTATGTTATTCAATTTGCTTTTCCTTTGAATGTGAAGCTTATTGGCACTAACATTATCTGACTGACCTTTTGTTTTGTACACAGAAGGTCAGGTGACAAAAATAGATTAACACTTTAATTTTTTGTTTGCTACTCATCCGATTAATATTTGTATATAATTACATATACTACATGTATATGCAATTAATATATTTTCTATCTTTTGGGAGATAATCGCATTTAAAGAATTCTGTGGTAGATCAAAACTTCTTCATGTCCACTATCATCTCGGATACAGAAAAACTTGTTCCAAGTATGCATTATAATACAATTACAAAAATATTTTTAACTCACAAGTATATTTAGAAGATGCTATCTATACAGAACCACAGAATGTCTGAGTTTGGGAGGGATCCTTGTAAATCACCTAGTCAAACTCCTTGCTTAAAGACAGACTTGGTAAGGCAGGATGCTTGGTTATTTATACACAGAAAGAAGATCCTGCTGAACCTTCTGTTCTCCAGATAAAACAGTTCCAGCTCTCTCAGCTTCTTCTTGTATGGAAGATGCCTCAACCCATTAATCATTTTGGTGATTCTTCACTGGGATCACTTGAGTATGTCCACGTCACTCTCGTACTGGGCAGCCCAGACTGGGATGCAGCCCTCCAGATGTGTCTCACCAGGATTACATTGAAGAGTTTACTTAATTTATAGCTACTGACAGAGCTTTTCTCACTTGGCAATGAAAATTTTGGCTATTTCACTTCTCTGTAATATCATGTTAGTGCTAAAGATAGTCCTTTAAGGAAATTATTGCAGTTTTCTGAGAGAAAAAAAGTGAATTTTCTGATCTGAGAGATTCTCTTTCTGCACAATTCTGGAGTGTGCTGTATCACTCACAAATCCCTGCATGTTCCTTCCACCCACATAATATATACTGTTGATCTACTTTTACTTTACACTGATTACAAAACTCTTTATGCTTACATTTGCTTTTGTTTATAAACCCTATTGATATTTAAATTCTATAACTTCCCTCAACCTGCTCACAATGCTTTTAAATAACTCAGCCTAGCAAACTGTTGGCCTGCTTTGCCACAAAGCACATTGTTAACAAAACAACACTGTAGGTACTTAACAAAATTACAAGTCTGAATGAAGAACCTAATTCTTTTTAACTATTGCTTGAAATAAAACAGAACAAGAAAAAGTTATCTTTTAACTAACTTGATAAATTCCTTGTCTCTATACATAAATTCAGTGTTTCTCAGTTTGGATTTACTGTGGATAATTAATCTACAGAGAATGAGTGTACAAAGTTCATTAATTTCTTCATATAACTTGGTGATGTGGATCAGGGTTTCCATCCATCTATCCAGTTCTCAGTTGCTCCACAAGCCAAAAACTCTGAATGATGTGTCCCATGTCTTTTATCCTTTCTCTTAGGTTCAGTTTCTAACAAAAATATTTATATTTACTAGGTTTGCCCTGGTAGACTCAAACATTCATGTGGAAATATTCTGTCGATCCAAAACCTATTCAGTGTTATTTCCATGCTTATATTACAGTACAGAACAGAATTAACATGGCTACATATAGTTCAATGTCAATATAATATAAAACCAGGAAAAAATCCCAACCCAAAAATACAATGGCTATATGTCCAGTCTGATTGCTTACACTGAAAATATTCTGTATATAACCTTCCTTAAGCTGGAGTTGTTATTAACTGTCATGTTTGATGCAACTGTACTGTCAAAGAAATATTTGCCCCAATGAGCTGTAAAAACTACTTCAATAAGTGTATAAGTGCATTTGTAAATATGGAATTGTTGCACTAGTTGTTCCAATACAGCACAGTTGTAATGATGGGCCATTTTATAAGCAAATTGTCTCATAGTTCTCTCAAGTAATACTAAAAACAGTATAAAGATTTTCTGATGGAAGACAGACCAATTTGAAACAAAACAGTATTTTTTGAGCCAGCACATTGAAAAGCCAGTCTAGAAACTAAAGCTAATATTACTATACTCGCCCTCCCCCAGCTTTTCAAACCTGGTGATTGTAGGAGTGACGCGTATTTTATGGTTGATGGATGAAAAGAGACAGTAAAAGGCAAGAGAAGCTAATAACAGTAAAGTCTGTATCAAATCAGAAATGTATTGAGGTACTGAGAGGAATCAAGATATGTGCTTCAATCATTAGAGTTTGTCACAAGTGAGATTTGTTGGTTGATGTGCTGTCAAAGTATTGAGAGAGAATGGTTTTAGAACAAGAAGCTAGGCTTGCAGAAAAAGCAGCTTAGGGCTCAAAGGACTGAGTATAAATAGAAGTTATAAAGTGAAAAAGAGTAATAAAGTTGGCATCGAGAGAAGGGCAGTATTGATGATACTTTAAAAAAGCCCCTTTCTTTAGACACTTTGAAAAATTATCTCTGTTTAAAATCATTACTTTTTATCATTAGAAGTGTCTTCACCTCTCTTAGGAGAGAAAGAATTGATAATACTTAAGCTGCATATGTCTTTCAACACTATTCTTACCCTACTTATCTGTTTTATAGCATAGCATATTATCTTACAATTCTGGATGTAATCCCATTCTGGATTGGTCAGCATATACATTATCTTACATATAAACCCAGTTACATTAAAGAGTTTACTTAATTTATAACTACTGAAAATGCATTTCTCACTTGGCAATGAAAATTTTGTCTATTTTACTCCACTGTAACATCAAGTTAGTACCAAAGATAGTCCTTTAAGGAAATTATCGCTATTTTCTGTGAAAACAAAGTGAATTTTCTGATCTGAGAGTTCATCTTTCTGCAAAGTTTTAGAGTGTGTAGTATCACTCATAAATTCCTGCATGTTCCTCCCATCCCTGTAAATAGTAGAGCTGTGTGGGAATGTTTTCTAAACTCCAGGGTTTGTAGATAGTTCATTTACTACTTTTTACAGATAAGGTCTTTATAACTCTTCCTTTTGCTTAAACTCCTCACTGTCAGAAAAAAGGGAGATTCTGTCTCAAAAAAGAGGAATAGAGTACTGGGCTGGTTTTGGCTGGAATAGAGTTAATTTTCTCCTCTCCAATGTGAAAATCCAGATTGCACTCTGTCTTTAAAACCACTTGGATCTCCCAAATTCAGAAAAACTCTCCTAACACACAGAATGCTACTCTAAATCTTGCATATTCTGACAGATACTCATTGTTTATTTCCTCACTTCATCAGAACTTTAGCAGAAGCTGAAAATAAACAAAGGCAGCTGTTCAGACTTTCCCTCTAAAGGCTGCAATGTGGATGACTGTTCTGCAGTGTGGTCTCTTCCATGAGTTTCAGGGGAATCTCTTATGCCAGTTCCTGGAGCATCTCCTCACCTCCTTCTTCTCTGGCCTTGGTTTTCATGGGGCTGTTTATCACTCCTTTTTTTATTCACTCCTCTGTTGTGCAGTGCTAAATATGTTTCCTTGAGGCAGCACCACTTTTGCTGCTGATCTCAGATGTGCTCCATGATGGGTCCATTGTAGCTAGCTTCACAATAGCCTCCCTGCAGCCATCCCCCTGCAGACAGTGCAGGCACCAAAAGACAACCCAATAATAAAAGACAACTGAAAGAGCTGGTTGAAGAAGTACAGACAATTAGGTACCAGAATACCAGCTCTTTAAGAATCAAGTGGGACATACCAGTGCAAGAAGGGCACAGTCAGCCAAGGGTTATGGTGCTGGAGGAAAAAATAAGCATTCAAGTCACCTTTCAGGTGGGTGCCCCAGTTCCTTATAGTAAAAGCTGGCAGAGGATTGTACTATCTGCTTCCTAGCAGGATGAAAACAATGGTCAGAAAATGTGAAATGAGATTGGGCAACAAGTGGCAGAGTGATAGTGAGAGACTTCAGCTATTTCAGTAGACTCAATAGATGCCTTATGAGGGTGTGATGCAGAAATAAAAAATTCAGAGTCAGTAAATGACTGCTAACTGCAACAACTTGTCTTAGCACTCATAGAAAAACAGACTATTTGGAATATTTGGCCTAAGAGATACAAAGGGCATAGGACAAAAAAGATCAGTGGGAGAGCTGCTCTGTAAGAGAAACTATGGTGCAATTATTTTTAAGAGTGCAGTGGGAGTTAGTGAGACAAATATATCAAGCAAATTGATAGTTGATTTCAAGAAAGGGAACAGTAAAGGAAGAGAAATTTTCAAAGACAAAATACAGGCAAAAAGCCTGCATGCACCATGAAGGCTGCTATAAATGCCATATTAGAAACCCAGTTAGAATGTGTACCATAACACAAAAAGAAAAAAAAGTGATCCAGAAGTCCCTTGTGCACCTTCCTGGGAAGGTTAAGAAGACTGTTGCAGCTAACAGTTTGACCTCCAAAAAAATGGAAACCTTGTTCAAATAGGAAGAAAAGGAGTATATATAAAAATGACAAATGTAAAGAGCAATTTTAAGACCTAAATCAGAAAGGTCAGACCTAAGACCTTGCAAAGCATGCTCAAAATGACAGCCAAACAGTGCTTTAAACACATCAAAATCAGGAAGCCAGGTAGGGAATTAGTGAGAATGCTTGGTGTTATTTACAAATTCTTTGTTTCAGACTTGATCCTGGCTCAAGGTGTGGGGGAGGAACCAATAACTGACTTATTCTTTATTGCTAGCAGAGAGGTCAGAGAAGCTGGATCAGATTGAAGTAAATATGCAGGAATTACTACATTACCTAGGCAAGTCAGATGTCAAGAAATCATCATGAACAGATGGCATTCAGTCAAGAGTCCTGAAATGTCTCAAATATGGAGCTGTGTGCCAAAGTACACTACTGGCCTGCTAGCCAAACCTGGCATTACAACCAGCCACCACCAGGAGTTTGAGATTGACAACATTAACTCAAAAACTGCCAAAGACGGGATTCTAGAAACTAGAGATTGGTGACTGGATTTTGTTACTAGTATGATAGAAGAATCTTTAAAAAAAACCCAAACACTTGAGAATCAGCATGGCTTCTAATAGTGTGTGTGGTGTCAACAGGAGGTGTCAGTGAAAAATTTATGAAGGGGATTCAGTAGGTATAAAGTATTTATATCTTCAGAAGCATTTGAGAAAATTTAATAGTGAAAGTTATGAAAGGGACAAATCTGCTAGGGGTTTAGAGAAAGATCCTTCAATGGATCCAAGTTGGTCAAAGGATGGAAAACAAAGGATTAGGGTATAACAGTCTCTCTCCAGGATGGTTCCTTAAGGATGACTGTGAGTACAAGCTTTGTTCAACGACCTCACCAATAACCTGCAGAACAGTCATAGATGCCACAAGGCTCTTTTAAGTGTTCGAATGTTGTGTAAATGTCAAAGGAGTTAAGAAGAACTCCACAAACCTGGGACAGCAGGTAAAAAGGTGGCAGATGGGCTTTTTTAGAGGGAAACATAAGGGAATCTCTGGGGAAAAACAACCTGAGCCTCATCCACGTTGAACTTGGAACTGGCAGGTACATTTAAGAGAACTTGAAATCCTCATTCACAGCTTTCTGAAATAACTGGCTTGATATGTAAGAACAAAGCTACCAAAATCCTGGACATCACCATAAAACATATTGAAACAGAGGGCATCATTTTGTGACTGTAATCATGGTGCACCACTCCTAAGTAACATCAGCAGTTATGGTCTCCATATCTCTGAAATGTTCAAGGGAGTGAGAAGGGAAGCTGCAGAGATGGGCAGCTCAAATGGCTGTGGCAATGGAGTGGCTGCCTGATGAAGTGAGGCAAGAAGCTTGCAACTTTTCTGGGACTTGGGTAAGGAAAAGGCTGGAAAAAGGATATAACTGGGGTTTGCAAAATCATGCAAGTAGAGGATCAGCTGAGGACAGAACCTTCAGTAAAGGAAGGATGACTAAAGGTTCACTAAATACTACAATACCAGATGCAGAGTCATGCAATAAAACTCACAAGGTATTAGTTCAAAACAGGCTTAGCGATGTTCTTTTTTACACAGCAGGTAGTAACCTTCTGAAACATACTGCCACAAGAAAATGTGGAGGCAGAAAATATTAGCAGGCTCAAAAAGAGATTAGACACATTCCTGGCCAAAAGGTTCACAGATGGGAACTAAAAAGACTGTTTAGTCTACCCTCATGTACACTAAACTTGGTTCCCAAAGAAAGAAGAGAGGAACATATTGCAGAAAGTGGTTGGCTTGCAGACTTTCTCCAAATAGCATCTCTTCATGCTATTATGAGAGGCAAGTCAGACGGGCCATTGGTTTAACCAAGAGAAGAAAATTTTAGAAAATGAACAATTAATTTATGCAGTGAGATATAAGCCCTGCAAAAGCAAAACCACACATTCACTGGAGGCACAAAAATCATTCTACTTAAATTAAGTAAATACCTTTGTGCATAAAACTTTGAACTTCACTAATTATTTTCCCAGACTTGGTCTGGAATGCTTTAATAGAATAATGGACTAAAAGAATCCTCATCAGGTCATCTTTTCTATATTCAGTGCCTAATACAAGAAAATATACTTTTACCACTACTGGCAGTTGTTTCCTTGATTGCTACCTGTACTGCATCCTCTTCTAATTTATTCTCATGATTAATCATCTTTAGAGTTGCTATTCTTTTTTCATGTTATCTAGTCCATGATGCTGCCTTCTATTTAGTCCTTATGATTTAACCTGATTGGACATAAACTATAATTCTTTTTCCAACCATTCTTCACTAAATATTTCATTGTTGAACATATTGAGAATCTTCCAAACATTTGATGCATTCTTCTTGTCTCGCAGTGTATTAATTGATAATGGTTCTTTGCACATGACTTGTCAATCTTACATTGCTTCACAATATCATGATCATGGTTTTGTGCATCACATGACAACCTCATAAGAAGTTAATTTTTATTGTCTCATAGTCATTATAAGGGGACTGCAGCACCTCCTGTATGAAGACAGACTAACAAAGTTGGGGCTGTTTAGCCTGGAGAAGAGAAGCCACGTGGAGACCTTATAGCAGCCTTTCAGTATCTGAAGGGGCCTACAAGAACGATGGAGAGAGAATCTTCATCAGGGACTGTAGCAATAGGACAAGGCGCAATTGGTTTAAACTTAAACAGGGGAAGTTTACGTTAGATATAAGGAAGAAGTTCTTTACTGTGAGTGTGGTGAGGCACTGGAAGAGGTTGCCCAGAGAAGTGGTGAATGCTCCATCAGTTGTACAAGGCCAAGCTCGGACAGAGCCTTGGGCAACATGGTCTCGTGCAAGGCATCCCTGCCTATGGCAGGGGGCTCGGGGCTAGAAGATTTGAAGGTCCTCTCCAACCCTAACCATTCTATGATTCTATGATTCTATGACTGCCTCTGTCAGTCCTAAGCCTGTTGTTCTGCTTCCATAAGTGAGGATACTTTGATGCTTCTATGGTGCTACTAACTTCCCAGTTTATTACCATACATACACTTACAAAGTTTGCTTATTTTTGTATTTTTCTGCTAAAAATGTAAGTAAGGCGGTTAAGGCTGTAATTCCATAGAACTTTGCATTAATACAAGGCTGGGGGTCTTGAAAGCATTTTGAATTATTATTTTTTTCTAATTGTTGTCAGTAGTATATCACAGAGTTTATTGAAGTGTTTCACTAATTTGATGTTTCATGTACACTAGTCTTACATCTTTTATTAGAATGAGCTAAAATAACCTGGTGTACTTATTATTTTTAAATCATTTATATATGGTATTACTGCTCAGACTTTTAGAATAAAATAAAATGTATAAGATAGCAAAAAATATGTAACAGAAGATAGAGTTAATACTCCTCAAAAGGTAAATTTTTGCTAGTTGTCATCAGTCTTGTTATAGGTGCAAATTCAAACAGATGAGGGAAGTAAACTTATTGATAAGGATCTGGAATTAAATTACCCTTTCCATCAAATACGTTAGAATATTATGTAGGTCAATGTCTTTATTATAAGACCATGATATTCTTGGATATCAAATTGAAATACAGCAAATATATTTGTATTTAAAATGGCTTACTGTATGGAATAAATATTGCATTTAATAGCTTTTTGAAGGAAAAATATCTAAGCCACCTTGTAATATACTCTTTTTATGATTTTTAAAATGTTTAAATAAAATGTTATTATCAAGATAAATGTTCTTTTTACCCTGCTTCACAGTTGGATAATTGCAGTTGAGAACAGTATCAACTGCTTAAATAGTGGGTCTATACTGAAAAGTACCATGGTATATATTTGCAATCAAGAAATTAAAGGCTTTGACAGAGGATGCCCTGATTCCTGTGTAGATTGTTCTCTCAAGTTTTCTTTCTAAAGAGGATAGAGTTTAGTGTGTGTGTTGTTCATATTCTGATACAGTTGGGATAAACTAGGGCACATTTTCCAGATAAAGGAGCTTATAAGATCATCTTAGTTCTCTATTTCAGACCAAGAAATGGTATCTTCTGTTAGCATGAAGACAGATAAAAGTACAAAGGTAAAACAAGATTGAAAGGGAGTCAAAATCTTCAGGAAGATAAATTGAAAAAAAGGTTAAGATTGTTATATGGTGTCAGACAATATTGAGAGGCTTAGGATAAAATTCATTCTTACTGATAATTTAGGTTCAAAGAGGTAATAGGAGTACAACCACTCTGTCTATTAGAAAGATCATTTCCGGGGCTGAAATAGACTGCTGTTTCTACTCCTGTTCCTTCATAGCTTTAACTGAGAGTCCTTGTTTTGTTAATAATCTTATGATGCAGTCTGTCACTTACTAAAATTAAGCTGAAATCACCAACTTGTTTTCAAACAAGACATCAAGCAATGTTCTTTAGTTATTGTTGAGTTCTGTGTGTTAAAATGAATGCAGATTGCAATTTAGATACGTTTATCAGACCCATCTGTCTTTATATGCATCTGCTTTTTTGTTAATGTGAATGTTTTCAAATATGTATGTAGATCTAACAAAAATATTTATACCTTGAAAGAAAGTGCTTCTGTTTTTTAGTTATACAGTAGGTCACATAACAAATAAAAGATTGGAGGTTACAGTTCAAAACTTCTCTAAAGAAGTTTATTGAAATCTTCACTAATATAAAGTTCATAGTAAAGAAATTTAGGTGGATGTTCTTGTATCTGTTGAGTTCTGTGATGATTCTAATTCTGCAACTGCTAATAAATTTGACACGTAACAATAGAAGAATAAATATTATTCTGATTTTTGCAATGACTTATGCACAGTAAATTCAGGTTGTGGTCTGTAAGTTAAAAAAAATGGTCTATTGGTTAGGAATAAACACAAAGTAAAAATGACCTGGAAGTACAAATTTTGCTAATAAAACTCCGTGGTTTTCCTCCACTGCAGAGCTATTCAATGATTGTCCTTGATTCTAAGTCAGAGGTTAAACAGGGGATTTGTCCAAGCAACAGTCTAATCTAATCTTCTTCAACAGAATTTGAAGACTAAGATATCAGATTCAATCCATTTGTTTATACCTTGCAGCTGACGTCAATTCAGTTGATGTGTTCTGACTTATTTTGTGCCACTCCACTTGGTTACGTTCTGAAGCAAAAAAGAAAAAAAAAAATAAAAAATTCTGTCACTTCAGCAACAGTAGAAACATCTACTGTTTGCTTGTGCTTGTGAATGTTTTTTTTGGGAATGACTTTAATAAATTGACCAAATATTAAGAAACAAATTATTTTTGAAAAAAATTTGCAATAAGTTGCAATTATTTTTAGTGGAACTGAAAAATTTTTCAGGATGGGGTTTTAAGCTTTTTTTTATTTTATTTTGAAAAAAATTGTATATAAAAATTAAAAATTTGTGCATAATTTCAGATATGCTGTTTTGAACAGAAAAAACTTAGTCACTTTAACATTTCTGCAAGAAGGCTCTCAAAGCGTACTCCTGTGTTGCAGTATGAGGACAGTAACCTGGGGACTAGTTGAACAAATAGAATTACAGATCTGAAGAGTTTATATTGAACTTCCCAGTACACATCCTGAAATGCTATCTCCATCTCTGTGGCGGGCTATTTTTACCTGACGCAGTTTTCAAACTAAAGTAGGCTGAATTTTCCCAGAATCTCTGATAAGATCCCAAACATAACTTTTCTCTGTGACATTAGGAAAAAAAATACAAAGGTGGAAGGAAGAAAAAGGTAGTGAAAGGTGCTGAAAGACCGGAAAGATGTGTTTGCTGAAAGATGGGGAAACTCATTGTGGTAAATTGGATACCTGCATTGCTGCTATAAATGGCAATGAAAAATCTAGTTTGTTTATATTTGTATGATATATCAAAAGGATTAACATTAGGTTGTATTTTTTGTATGCCTTGCCTCTTTATTATGTTTCGTTATACTAAAACCGCCATACAGACTTGAAGAGTGGAAACTGTCTATATTGACAGTATATTGTTGGCTATTGTTTTATTAATTTTTTTAATCTCATTTTCTTTATGTTGATATCACAAATCCAAAAGCATTCCTCAGCTAGCTTTATCTGTGAGATAGTTGCAAGACTGAGAAGCAGGAAACTTACTCATATGTTTATGACCTATCCAACCATAAGTATCATTGTAAGGATAGTCCATTTTGGTTCCTGAACCACTGAGAATAAAAAAGACAGTGACAATCACTTAAAAATTTCTCATGGAGAAAAATATTTTCATAATCTCCCATTTTTTGAAGAATGTGCTTACACTGCAAATTCTAGGCATAGTCACCGTAGACCAAATATCCATACAGTTATGAGAATCATTGGAAGAAGTCAGGGCTGATCCTGGGAGACACCAGGTCAAAGATACTTTTGTTTGTTTTTTCAGTCTCTTTAGTTTGGAAGAATGGTAACCACTGTAATTCACCTTCTTCCCTCTCTCCCCTTCCCCCCCCCCCCTTCAATTCTGTTTACAACATCTTTACACCTTATTCGTCTCTCAAAAGCGAATGCTCTACTACATGAAATTAGGACTTTTCTAGAGCGGTTTCTCCTTATCTTCATTGGAAAAATGTATCCCCTCATCTCAACTCATATGCATGTGAAGAATTAGTTTGCGCGTATACTACCCAATTGAATTCTCTATTTAACCAGTGTTACAGGAATCCTGAGCCTTCTTCAGAGAAACACCCACATGTTTAAAGGCTGCGTGTATGTAGATAGACTTAAGCATGTGCCAAGCTATTTCCTTTTCACATCACGCAATCATTTGAGACACTCTGCCAATCATTTTTCTTATTAGGCTTATTTAATTCCTCCATTTCTGGTCTAGGTGAATACTTTGTATTCACCAAATCTTCCTTTCCCTGCTGTCTTGTTGGCTGGATCTACAATTCTAACTCAGCAAAATTCAGCTGTGCTCCTTTTTTTACCTTCTCTGATTTTTATTTTCTTCCTTACACTTTACTCACTGGATCTTTGTTCTCTTGTATCAGTTCACTGCTTCTACCATTTCTGCTTTGCTGTTATGTTCTCCATTGTTTTCCTGATCTCTGCTTCTTATTCTTGCTGGCCCTTTGCATAATTTCATTACTTCTGTTCAAATCTAGCCTCTGTGGAGACTTGGACGTTGCCTTGCTTCATCCTTCCACTGCAAATCTATAATTTCCCCAGCTGTCTTTTACTGCATACTTAGGGATCCAAGGATAATAGTGCATACGATTATACATGTATCCTATTAAATCAAACAACTTGAATGTTTTCCTCTAACTACTGATTTAGCTTAAACATTCCTTCTTTACTTTTACTTTTTTGTGTGTGTGAACGAATTGCATATATAGTGAGGGAGAGGAAATTTGTCTGCATGACTGAAACAACAAAATAATATAAAACAAAACTCCATCTGGATGCTGCTGGCTGAATGAAAATAGAAAGCTGAAAAACATAATTCTTTTTTTTTGTTCTTATTGGTAGTAATGTGTGGTTTTGTATGTGAGAATGTTAGGTAAAAAATATGAACAAATGCGAATTGCAAGCATATGATATTCTTTTTGTGATGTAACCTCTATGACTTCAGCAGTGGTAGATACACTTCTATTAAAAATATATTGCATGCTGCAGACTCGGTGTCCATGCTTCCAAGTAAAGTTTTTCTATTTTCATTTAAAATTAACATTAGTATTGAAATACATGCTCTTATTTTTGCCACATATTTACATTAACATCAGTAATTGTTGCTTGCAATGCTTTTTTG
Organism: Brotogeris chrysoptera; assembly: GCA_030323915.1. Taxonomy (NCBI): domain Eukaryota; kingdom Metazoa; phylum Chordata; class Aves; order Psittaciformes; family Psittacidae; genus Brotogeris; species Brotogeris chrysoptera. Next base: position 18,090 of record JARCZZ010032790.1, read on the forward strand.
TTCAGCCTGAAACTTGAAGAAGAGAAATCTATGTACAAAACAGTCGTCTGCTTGTCTCCCTGAAATACTGAAGAGACTTTTAGCTGATGCTATAAACTAACCTCTAGTGAGGTTTTTATCTTGTTTTTTGGAAAAAAAAAATACCAGACTGTGTCTAATGGCTTTAAAAAGATAATGTGATAAAGTATATTAGAGAAACTGATAAAAATTTTCCAGGATTATTACGTTGCAGTTTTGTTTTCAAACCTTTAAAAGGACCTTCTCAAAGGTGACATGCAAATGTCCGTTTTTACATTAGAAACCCTTTTGCTATCAGTTTTCTCCCCTTGTACTGATATCAATAATTAAGAATTAGAACTCTTGCCATTTCTATTATTAAACTACAGAGATAGTATATCATGACATTTAAAATGAGCACTTCCATATCTTTGTTAAATTTTCTTCCTTGAAGTATTCAAACATATTGTCAGATTTTAAGTCTCAACATTTTTACATTTGAGAATAATCCTATTGCACAGGGAAAAGTTTGTTGTATTTTCATTATGAAGGTATAAACATCCAGTTTGAGAACAGCAAGAATGATTAAAGTAAAAGCTATTTAAAGGGGAAGAACATGAGGGATAATCTAGCTAAATCCCTTAGTATGTTTCCATGTTTCTACTGTATTTTATGAGCTTCTTCAGAGAATCATCTTAACCTCTTTATTACATAGACTAATAGACTGCACAAGGATTTTTAAAAGTTCCATGAATAATGTTGGCACTTTAGTGATACAGAAACAGTAGTAATGCTTTCCATTATGATTGATTGCAGATTGCCCATTTCCAAAGTTAGGAGTGCATCAGCAGGAGATGTAATAGCAGGTCCAATAATCTAGAGGACTAAGTTAGTACATGCAGTTTAGCTTTTACATAGAATGTGAAGTAAGGGAAATAGATTGTAGGACTTTTGGTTTTTTGTTTTTGTGAGTGATGCAAAGGAAATTAGAAAAAATGGAAACCTCCTCTTTCAAAGGTACTGGTATCGCATATTAGGCCAGGTAAGAGGAAAATTTAATTTTTAGCAGGAAATATACTTATTTGGGGATTAAATTTAAAACTCTTTTCCTCTAAATCTAAGTTTCTTCTGGTATAAATTGGCACCTCCCTTTAATACCAGTTGCGTGTAAGGTGCTGTTGGTTTCTTTTTTAGAAAATATTTCTGTCATTGTATTTCCCCCAATCTGTACTCTGATTTTTCTCAGTCTTCTGCTGCTTACCAGAAAGCCTCCATGACCATGTTCCATGTATTCCAATGTATTGTCTTCAAAATGGTGAACACTTGGTCTTTAATAAAAAGAGACAAGTTTAAAGTGATCTACTGTGTCTTCCCTAAAACATGCCCTAGAAGAAGCCTTATTTCCTCATAGATTCCTCACAAACCTTTTGGGGAGCCTGAAACATGAAATGTTAAACCATTCTATAGTTCAGTTGTGTATTGATTATACTAATATCCTACAGTACTCAATACTTGACCTGCATAACACATAATAATAATAATTTGTACTGTCTTGTGCTTGTACTGAGAGAAAAAAAGCCCATATAATTCTACTTTAATTTTCTATCATATTTATTTTTTTTATGAGTCAGGCAGAGAAATAGTATAAAAACCTGATATTAAGTTTGAAATTTTCTTAAATGGTGGGTAACCTAAATGGATGTTTTACCATTATGGATCAGCTTCTGTGCTAACTAGAGGGAGTTCTGTGCTTCTTCAGATTGCATATTGATGTGTATTTTTAATTGCTTTAAGGTAAAATATTCACAGGTATTTTGGAGTCACCCTTGTGCACAGTCTGAGCTATCTTCATCACTGGTCTTTTTCACGAAGCCCAGAAAGCACATATAATGCATTGTGAATATAGAGAACCAAAATTTTTCTGGAAAATGGCAGGTGTTTGAAAAGGGGATGAAAAATTAAATGAAAAAAAAAAAGATCCAAAAAGTCATTTTAACAGGCATCGTTAATTATATATGATGCAGAAGTAACTGAAAGTTTTTGAATGGAGAAATTTCTTAACCTTCGAGATTCCCACTGAACAATATTGTGTTTACCTGCTTTTGGTAGAAAGTTCAATATTCAATGTATGTTTTTAAAAACACTGATTTCCATCCTTATAACAAGTCTTCTTTTAAAAACAGTTGCACTGAAAAATAGAACACCAAAAAATTTCCAGATTTTAATCAAAGTCAGGCTACTCTATGTTACATCCAGAAATAGATTTGCAAAATTAGCAGACAAGAAAAAACTAAAGTGAGTTATTTTCTTTTTTAAATGGTAAGATTAAAAGTCTTTGTTTCTCTTCTTAATTTGTGCTACATTTTAACATCTGGGCAATTATGCATACCTGTAAATTACATTTTCCCCCTCTGAGTTAATTGGCATAAAATTATAAAGAAAAGAATTCAAAGTCTAGATGCGAAATTATCGTCTCACAAAATTAAATTGTAAACATACTGATTAGCATGTAAAATTTTAATGAGACTTTTGATAGAAAAATCTTCAAACTGAGGTGTACAGCAACTTTCAGCAAATATTTTGCTTAATTAATGAATTTCAATAATTGATAGTTTTACCACAGACTTAAGTACCATTACTGAAACTACCTCTCTTTTCTTCTTTTTTAATGAGACTACAGTAAAGAAGTGTGAACTTGTTTAAAAGATATTCCCTTTCTTCTGAAAAGGTTTGTTACAAGAAACCTGATGATCTAGTGAAAAACAGAGGTGTCATTAGTAATTTATGTTTATTGTAAAGCAAACTGTTGTGATAATCCATCCATTGTGGATGGCAGAAGATCTCAGTTATGATCTCTGAAAAATACAGACATTGCAACTTTGACGCTGCAGAGCTTCCTCATTATTGTACAGCTGTGGTCCACTTTCACAGGATTATAGGTGAATGTTCTTGCCTATGCTCAGAGAATTCTGCTCTTAAGAATGTCCAAAAAAAGAGTCTGACAAAAATTCTGATGGCTTTCCTGCAGCACAGAGAAAAAACCTAATTATTAATTAAATTAATTAATTTAAAATAACATATTAGACATATATATAAAGGTTTGATTATAAACAATAAGAAATTGAGTCATAGAGCTTTTATTCTCAATATTAATCGAATGTAAAAGGTTTTAAACCATTTATGGATCAGTTTTGTTTTCTTTCATTACAGCAGCTATTTCAGCTGTCACCAAAGATATCAGTGATATTGAAAACCTCACTAGCATCATGGAGACTGGTGGGATGATTCCTACAATTGGAGTGTTGGAATGGAAGGATACAAACACTTCAGGAAAGAGAGGCTGGGGAGATGAGGAGGAGCTGTCACCCTCAATGTCAACGACCAGCTCAGCTGTGCAGAGATCTGAGAATGGCTGAGGAGCCAAACAAGTGCTTATGAATCAAGACTAAAGACAGGACAGGGACAGGGGACATTACAGTGATGATCAGCTACAAGCCACCCATCCAGGAAGACCAAGTGGATGAGGCCCTCTACAGACAGATAGATGCAGCCTCACATTCACAAGCCCTGGTCCTCATGGAGGACTTCAATCACCCAATATCTGTTGGAGGGACAACAGAGCAGGGTACAAGCAATCCAGGAGTTTCCTGGAATGTGCTGGTGATAACTTCCTTCTTCAAGTGACAGAGGAACTTGTGAGGAAGTGGGACTATGAGAGACCTTGCCCTCACCAACACGAAAGGGCTGGTGGGGAACGTGAAGCTCAAGGACAGCCTTGGCTGCAGTGATAGTGAAATGGTGGAGTTTAAGATCCTTAGGGTGGCAAGGAGGGCGTCAGGCAAGCTTGCTACTGTGGACTTCAGGAGATCAGACTTTGGCCTCTTGAGGGATCTGCTTGGTGGAGTGCTATGGGGTAAAGCCCTGGAGGGGAGAGGGGCCCAAGAAAGCTGGTCAATATTTAAGGATCACCTCCTCCCAGTTAAGGAGTGATGAATCCTGACAAAGAAGTCAACAAGAATGCCAGCAGGCCTGCGTGGATGAATGACGAGCTCCTAGACAAACTCCAGCATAAGAAGGAGGCATGCAGAGTGTGGAAGTGAGGATAGTTAGCCTGGGAAGAATATAGAGAAATAGAGCAGCCAGGCACCAGGTTAGGAAAGCTAAAGCTCTTTCTAAACTCAATCTGATCAAGGACATTAAGGGCCACAAGAAAAGCTTCTGTGGGTATACTGGATATAAAAAGAAGTCTATGTGAAACATAGAGTCTATGTGAAACATAGACTGCCCAGCAACAATTGTTCTACCCAGTAGATTGTAGAATGCAGACGAACGTGCACCATGTCTGACTTGAGACAGCAGTAGAAATGCTTGAAATAAACAGGCTTTTGGTGAGGGAGAGTTATAAGTATTTTGGTTTGAGTCTTTGAATTATTATGTTTATAGGTAGGATTCAATCATGAGGGAATGCAAGTGCCATTGAAACATTCTCTTATTACTTCCTTCCTGCTTAACAGTTTCTCATTAATGTTAATGTGGGGAAAAAAAATACAGCTATGTGGTTGCATGTGTTGATTACCCTAAATTTGAACAGGTTGTGGCATTTTTTGCCATATGGTATGCATGTCAGTGAAGAAAAGGACATGCCTTGTCACTTCATATCCCATAATAACTTTTGGGGAGTGAAATATCATTTCCAGCTGAGGTGAGCCTTTCACTTCACTGACTTGCAAGTTACACGTCTCAAGAAACACAGCCGTTTTTGGAAACTAGCCTCCTGTCAAGGGAATGTATGACGTGACAGAAAGTCTAAACTTTGATTTATGAGACCCTAGATCTTAACAAGATATAGAACTTCCTGATAGAAATTGCTCAAGATGAAAGTCATAATGGTCCACTTGTCCTGATATTATGTAACTGACAAGAGCTTTCATTCAGAAGGGTGATTTCAAATATCTAAGATAGGTAGGTATACTCTTGGAAAAAAATAAGCTTGGTTCTTGCCTGACCTACCACAGATTAGATGGCTTTCAAAAGTAAGTGGCAAGAAATAACTTATTTGTTTTTTGTGACTCATGTGAGAGTAAATTTTCATTCTCAAAAAATAAAATAAACAGTCTGATTATCTGTAATCTTGTGGAAGATGCTAATTAGTAAATCTCAAATATCATCTAGCTCATTGAGTCATAGAATCACAGAATAGTTAGGGTTGGAAAGGACCTTCAGATCATCTAGTTCCACCCCCCTGCCATAGGCAGGGACGTCTCCCACTAAACCATGTCCCCCAAGGCTCTGCCTGACCTGGCCTTGAACACTGCCACAGATGGAGCTTTTACCACTTCCCTGGGCAACCCATTCCAGTGCCTCACCACCCTCACAGTAAAGAACTTCTTCCTTTTATCTAACATAAACTTTCCGTTTAAGTTTAAACCGATTGTGCCTTGTCCTGTTGCTACAGTCCCTGATGAAGAGTCCTTCTCCAGCATTCTTGTAGACCCCTTCAGATACTGGAAATCTGCTATGAGGTCTCCATGAAGCTTTCTCTTCTCCAGGCTGAACTGTCCCAACTTTGTTAACTTGTCTTCATACAGGAGGTGCTTCTGCTCCCTTATCATCCTCGTGGCCCTCCTCTGGACTTCTTCCAACAGTTCCATGTCCTTTCTATGTTGAGGACACCAGAACCACACAATTCTGAATCAATTTCTACCCAGCCTGTAGCTGTGCCTGGGATTGCCCAGATACAGAACCTTACACTTCACTTTGTTGAACTCCATGAGCTTGGCATCAGCTCACCTCACAAGCGTGTCAAGGTCCCTGTGGATGGCATCCCTTCCCTCCAGTGTACCAACTAAGCCACATAACATAGTGTCATGGGCAAACTTGCTGAGGGTGCACCCAATCCCACTGTCCGTATTGCCAACAAAAATGCTGAACAGGATGAGCTCTAACGTCATTCCCTGAGAGACCCCATTTGTTACTGATCACCAATTTGATGTTGAGAAGTTAATCACATCTCTTTGCATGCGGCCTTTATCCACTTCATCCACTGAGTGGTCCATCCATGACACTGATGTCTCTCCAATTTAGAAACAGGGATGTTATGTGGGACAGTGTTGAACACTTTGCAAAAATCCAAGTAGACAATGTCAGCTGCCTTGTCCCTATCCATCAGTTCTGAAGCTCCATCATAGAAGGCCACTAAATTGATCAGGCATGATTTGCCCTTAGTGAAGCCAAGTTGGCTGCCATCAACCACTTTGTTGTTTTTCACGTGCCCTAGCATGACTTCTAGGAGAATCTGCTCTATGATCCTGCCAGGCACAGAGTTGAGACTGACTGGTCTGTAGTTCCCCCAGTCTTCCATTTTCCCCTTCTTGAAAATGGGTTTATACTTCCCTTTTTCCAGTTGTTGGCAACTTCACCAGACCGCCATGATTTTTCAATTATGAAGGATAGTGGCTTTGCAACTTCATTCACCAGCTCCTTCAGGACCTGCGGATGGAGTTCATCAGATCCTGTGTACTTGTATACGTTCAAGTTTCTAAGATGATCTTAGACCTTATTCTCCTCTTCAGTGATGTGGAGAGTTTTATTCATGAGTGGCTAGGAGACAAAGGACATAGCCAGGTAGATTTAATATCCTTACAAGAGCA